>JAJIBD010028902.1:0-30899 GCA_021461705.1 Cryptotis parvus
ACTCTAAAGATAAATTCACAGGGTAAATATTTTTATTCAAATTGAAACATTTTATTTTTTTAAGGAATATATTTCTTGTAAAATAACTTACTGGTTTGTTTCTTAAAAGAGGAGAGTATTTTTGACAAGTTCTTAAGTTGCTGAGAATATTTCAAACCTCATTAATAAAGCTATTGCATTTGACACCATCCCTGTTTTGAATGCCAATTAACACAATGTAGTTAACATAAATACTAATCATGAATAACATATTTAGTTTAAATCAACATTGGTATCTATTTATCACTTGTTTCATGTACATAATCAGTAAAATAAATGATTGATGAACTATATATGGCCTATAGTTATATTGAAGTTTTATCTGAATCAATATAATATATGTATTATCTGTCTTTAAAACTAGAATAGCTGTAAAGTGTGCTTCCAATAGATTTTATCTCATATAAAAACAATAAAATGCATTGATATGTTCACTTCAATATTAAACATTTTTTTTCTCCAAGAAGTCAGTGCTTTATCTCTCAACAGTTTATCTCTCTATAGCAGTTTCTCTGCTATAGGAAATGTTATAAAATCCTATGGTTTTTCCATTAAGAATAAAAGCAAAACCATATACAAAATATATAGGTGTATTTGATATGCCCAAGACAGTAACAATAATGGAACACACCATTATTTTTCTCTCAAGGCCCAAAACTTATTTGTCATTTTTTTAATTTCCCATCTTAAACATCATAATTGGTCTTGTGTTTTATCTTGAATATCAGGTGTCCACTGTGGAACTCTTTGTTAATTTACTCATGATTTAATTCACAGAAAAAAATTTCCACACTATTCAACTGTTTATCTAAAATCATATAAAATCTCTAAAAAGTACACAAAAATTATAATGGTATTTCCTGTGTGTTACTTACTATGTGGTCATATTTTAATTATAATACTGTGGTAGAAAATTACCATACTTAAATATTATAAATGGAGTTAAAATCTAAGTTCCTAATTATCATTTGTAAGAACTGTAGACAATTTTTAACACTAAGGAAGAATGAATCTGCTGTGAATGAAAGTCAAACTCAAATGAAAAGTCCAAAGGTACAACACTATTCTGAAAATAAATTATGATAGAATAATCATTCTAAGGTAAGTCCAGTGCCCAACCTTGGTGTTTAGCTTTTACAATCCTGTTTCATTTCCAAAGCTTCCTTGCATAGCCTTAGACTCACATGAGAACAATTCCAGGAAAGTCCCTAAATCTGCACACATAGAATGCAATGAATCCGCCTACAACTAATTGTCATCCTAATTGTTTTTCATTATTCATTTTGTGATGTACCAAAAATGGATGTTCCCTCCATTTTCTTCTATTTTTGCTAACGTTTAAAAATTGCTTTCACTCTTTTCTAGAAATCTAGTTATTCTGAGCTTCCTGTCATGACAAACCAAATAAACTGCTGTTCCATGTTAAGATTTTTTTTATATTGTTGAGTGTCAGTAATGAAATAAAATCTTACAAATATAATAGATAATTTTTACAAAGATAATTTTTATATGATTTTTTGTAGATACAGAATTTTCATCTCAATATTCTTAAGGTATAACTTTTATATACTGAAATCTTTTTTTTTTTTTTTCTGTTTTTTTGTTTTTTATCTTTGGGTCACACTTAGTAGTGTCTGGGTCTCCTCCTGGTTTTATGCTCAGAACTTGTGCATGTAGGACAGTGGCAGGATTAACCCAAGGTCTTTGGTAATCAAAATGTATACTCGGTCTGAAGAGATCAGGAGTAAGAAACTTGCCTTGCATTCAGCTTACACAGGTTTGGTCCTTGGCACCCTAAGTGGCCCCCTGCCAGAAGTGATCCCTGAGCACAGAGTAAGCCTTCAGTATGACCAGGTGTAGTCCCAAAACAGAAGGGACAGAAACATGTACTTAGCCAATTGGAGGCAATTATGAGAGAATAGATCCATCTCTCATGAGCAGGTCTCATATCACCCATTTTTAGCATACACTTTGAATTTAATTATGGCTTTGTACCTACTGTCACAGGTCTTCAACACTTTGCTTTTTTCTGTATTCATTTGCAAGTAACCCTGCAAACCAACCATTACTCCCTATCATATCTTCATCTGCCATTGTTTTCTCTCTTTCAAATTTTATATATAGCATACAGTATTGTAATCTTGTGTGTGCATGCGTGTGTGTATAATCTAACATAATGTCTCTGACTCATCCTTATGTGGGTATTAATAATGTGTTCTTACTGCTGTGAAGTCTTTTGATACTACAGTTTGCATACCCATTTATTAGTTGATGGACTTTCAACTTTCAAATTTCCAATATTACTATTGTGAATATTTGTATACAAGACTGTGAGGACATACATTTCTATTTCTATTGGGTCAATACCTCCATGTGGGATTGCTAAAGTGTATGGTAATCCCATTTCTAGATTTCTGTTCTGTTCCATCCTATTCTACCTATGCCACCTTGTCTTGATTTCTTTTTTTTTTCTTTTCAAGACTGTTTTAGATTTTCTGGTAAGTTTTAAACTGATTTTTTAATTCTTATGAATGAAAAAAGATCTAGGGTTTTGTTAATTTGGGGTGTTTCTTAGGGTTCACATTTGATAGTGTTTTGGGGCTACTCTTGGCTCTGTATGATAATTAAATATATAGTTTCTTAACGCATTGCTTTCCATCTGGTCCTATGAACTCTCTACTTGGTACTTATATTTTATTGACTTTTGTGTTGAAATTTTTCATAGAAACTACCAGTCCAGGAACACAGTAAATTTTTTCCATTTATGTAGGTTTTAATCTCAACATTATTTTATAGTTATACTGATATTGTATACCAAGATATTGTATACCAAGATTATACCATCCACACGGCAGGGCCTGGCAAGCTACCTGTGTGGTATTTGATATGCCAAAAACAAGTAACAATTATAGAATTCATTTCCAATGCCCGAATGAATGGTTTGAGGCTCTTTGTGTTTCTGGAGTGAGCAGATACCCTTGGGCTACACTAGCATGTGACAGGACTTATGGAGCTGTTACTGGTGCCCCCTCTAGCAAATTTGATTAACAACGGGGAGACAAGTGGTACAAGTGATACAAGCCATTTTAAAATATACATATTAAACACAAACTGATTTGAGTTTAGGTTTTAACTAGACCACATACTAACTCAATGGTTTTAATCAAGTACTTAAATCAACAGATTTTTTTTTTGAGTCCAGAAATCACTCCTAGAAGACTGGGGTGTGGTGGGGGAACACATGGACTACCCGGAATCAAACTTGGGTTGCCTTATACAAGGTAAGCACCACGCTCATGGTTCTCTGTCTCCATCGCTCCAATTATTTTTTTTAAATTTATAATTATAAATGCATAAAAGATATCACAACCTATATTGATTGTATATTAACATTTGCTTCTGAATGACATCACAAAATATTGTATAGTAGCTATTGGAAACAATGGCAGAGGATTCTGGTATCTCCTAGTAAATTCAGAGAGGTATTTGATGTGCATTTTTAACTTTACATTCTAAATCCTTTTCTCTCCCAAGTCACTGTTATATTGCCCCATTTGTTTCCATCAGGATATTATTATTTTCTGCCAGCATTTTTCTAAACTTGCCCATAGGATTATTTTCTGTTTGTCCCACTAGAGGGCCCAGAGGAGTTTTCTGGTACAAAATAGATATTCAGTGTATATTTAGTGAGTGCTAATTACCTGTATTGTGAAGGGGAAGGACCCTAATTTGCTTTGTAAATTTTTGAATTGTGCCATTTAGGTATATGGCTATTTAGCATGTCGTTCTGAAATAAAAGTGCAAAAGATATGAAAGAAATTATTAAAATAACTGTGCAGTGTCTATGGCACATAGAAGAAAGTTTAAACTTTTTATGTTTTTCAGAACATGACACATTTTATATCAATTTAATATTTTTGGATGCCTATTGTCTACTGTGTCTTGTTCATGTTTCTTTCTCTAAATAAGACCAAAACAAATAATTTATAAATCAAAAAAAAAACCTGGTTTCTTAGGAGGGTATAGCTTTACATATTTTTTCTTCATCCAGAAAAAAATAAGTCTTATCCCATCCTAAGCTCCATCACTTCCTTAGTATTCTAAGAGTCAGGAGCTAATTCCCTGGCTAAGGAGATTAAATGGTTTAGTGTGGCCTGACAGCCATTTGAGGGTCTGGCATGATAATTGCCTGTCGGGGTAGTGCAAAGCACCCTGATAGACTCCAGGAGCAGGGTCTAGATAATCCCCTTCTTTCGGGGATGCCGCTGGGGTCCCCCAACAGTATCAGGACAGAAGTTCTCTTCTACCTCCGAGGCTGTCAGTAGAACGGATGAAAACTCACCAGCCCAGTGCAGTTCCAAAAAAGGCTTTTAATAGGACAAAAGCTCTGCCACTGCAATTCAATATAATGAAGGAACTCTAGCTCTGGTCAGAACTTAGACCACATAAGAGAGTCCAAGTCTCCCACCAAAAGAGAGAGAGAGAGTGAGAGAGAGAGAGAGAGAGAAGGATCTTACACAAGAGAAGTTCTACCCAAAAGAAGGAGAAAAGGAGAAGGGGCCTTAAGTCAGTCACCTTATATACACCAAAGTAATCCTGTCTGTGACAGGGAGTTTCCTGTCAACAAAGAACCCTAAACAGCTTGTAGATGGGTGGTGCCACATCCTATTATAGGTACAAACAAAGGATTATGCCAAGAACTAATCCCTTCTTCAGAGATTATCTCTTATGTAAAACACTGGAGAGAGGGGAGGCTGGTATAAAGTAATACATCTTAATTTCATGGGCTTCATGTAATCTAGATGGTACCCACAAAGTCCTTCTTATTTATTATCTGCACCAGGGTGATTCTGAGTATCTTGTTCTACATATATTGAAAGGGTCACACTCGCCTGTGTGAAGGCAAACTAGTATGATCCTTCCTATAATCTTAAAGATAGTCTCAATGTAGCCAAGGTGGTAATCTCCTGAGAAATTCTAACTGTCCCAGGCTGGGTGCAGTTGGTATAAAGAGGAGCTGTGCAGACATGGGGGGCAGAGCTGCTAATGGCTCTCCCTGTGACCAGCCACTCATGAGGCGCCGGGAGGGATGGTGGGTTCTAGCCCTGGCCCACCATCCCAGCAGAGCTTCGCAACAAGCCAGACGACCCTCCACTCCATGAGGGCCTCCATTTTCCACATCCGGACTTCTCTCTCATCAGACCTCCACCCAGCAGACCAGCCTATCAGCGGCCGCGCGGTTCATCAATAAATGCTGGACTTAGAGATGCCTACAAGAGTATGCTACCTACAGGCAGAGCCTGGCAAGCTACCCGTGTTGTATTTGATATATATGCCAAATACCAGTAACAATTATAGACCTCATTCCGGAATGGATTGAGGCTGTTTATGTTCCTGGAGCAAGCAGATGCCTTGGGCTCTACTAGCATGAGACAGGACATATGGAGATGTTACTGGGACCTGCTCGAGCAAATCGATGATGAACGGGAAGACAGTGATACAGTGACAGTGCCCAATATAGAAAACATAGAAGTCTTAGTAGATGTACAATAAGTCAGAAGTTATTCAAAGTCAAAGTGACTTCTGTAACTGCTGCACCCTCCATCAGTGTTTACATAGAAAAGATATCTCACTAGAATGAACCTTGGTTTAAGAACATGTAAGCAGATTTAGCTGTGAGTGGGTAAAACAGCAAAGCTTCCAAACTAGCTAAGCCTGTCATCCAACACCATTCTGTCCCAAGGGTGTCGGGCGCTCCGCCGGGTCCCGACAGTGCCGGGAAGCGAAGTTCCCTTCTACCTCCGAAGCCGGCGAGGAATGGATGAACACTCAGGAATCCGATGAGGTTTTAAAAGACTTTACTTATCACAGGTTCAGGCATACAAATCAGCAAAAGGAAAAACCCGATGCTTAGGATTCCAGGCTAGAACCCCAGCCACGTGTAGGCCAAGATGGCGACCACCACGTGTGAAACTTCCAAGGGGAATAAACGCTCACAAGGCGAGATCCCACCGGGAAGAAGAAGCCTGGGAGAGCGGAACCGGCTAGTTTATACCCCCGCAACTCAGACCTTCCTCCCATTGTTATGGGAAGCAGGGAGGGTCCAATGCCCTCTGGTAGTCCCTCCCTGCATCTCACCTAGGGCCTTTACTGTGCTAATGTTTTGAGCCGGAATGCCTTTGAAATGTAGAGAAGGGGGTTTCTGAGATGGCAGGTCACTGTACCAAAGATCAACACCAATGCCAGTTAAATATTTCTCCAAGCCTTCACAAGTCTCCTCTACTTCATTGTAGTTTTATATTTTATCAGGGAGCCATGCTTGTTTGTTTGGAAGCAAACAGCATTTTTTCTCTGGTCTAATTACTTAGGTGTCCTTACGTGGCCAGGCTAATATGCTGGTAAGATCTAGCTAGTCCCACGATGATTGTGATAGCATGGGAGAATATTTATACCAGCTAGTACAGCATACATGGTCAGATAAACTGCCACATTTAGACTACCCCCTTATCTACGGAGTGATTTTCGGGAGGCAATCCAGAGCAGATGCAGCGGCCCTTAGGAGTCCTGCAACACAAGGGATCAGCACATAGAGAAAGATGCAAGAATCTAGCAAAGTTTCAAAATAGGTTAGTCACACTTGTTCTGGGTATACAAATCACTAATAAGAAAACACTGGATTTAGGGTTCCTGGCAGGGCCACTTGATCACTTGAATCAGGTTATTCATCGATTTGCTCGAGCGGGCGCCAGTAACATTTCCATTGGACCCTATCACCGTGCCAGGCAGGGCCCCAGGTTTAAAATCCTAGGAGGCCATCTTGATGGCAACCTCCATGTGTTAAGGCCCAATAGAGAAGAGAATGGAGAGAAGAGCAGACAAAAGGCCAAAGGAGAGTGAGAAATAAAGCAGCCTACAGTTTTTATATCCCTGTACCACAGACTACCACTCCAATGGAAAGCAGTTGGGGTCAAATCCCCTTAAGTAACTTCTCCCAGGACCTGTCCTAGGTCCTTTGAGATGTTAATGCTTCCCAGCCAAGATCTACCTTTGAAGTGTCCTGGCAGAGCAGAGTAGAGTGGAGGAGGGGCATCTGAGATGAACTGTATCTCAGAATATAAAGGCATGCATCTGAACCAAAAGATATACTCTAGCCAGGTATATATTTCTCAAAGTCTTCACAAGAGTCTCATCTTTACTTTGTAGTTGTATTGTATATTAGCCTTTAGACTTATTAGAGAACCACACATGCTTGGCGTGGAGGCAAACAGCATTTCTCTCTGGTCTAATTACTTAGAGATCCAATGTGGCCAGCAAAATATACTGGTAAGATCTAGCTATTCCCACATTGTGGCAGCATGAGATAAAATATTTATACCAGCTAACATAGAATACATGGTAAGATAAACTGCCACATTCAAACTGTCCTTCTATCTACAAAGTGGCCTGCAGGAGGCAGTTCCAGGCAAAATGCAGAGGATCTGGGCAACAGCATACTGCAACAATTGCCTACATTGAAAAAGAATTCATCCCATTCTACGTTCCCACCTAGGTCTTTTCATCTCTTTGACCTCCTCAATGCTGTTCTCTAGTAACAATTTGTATATCCATTCCAGGCTTAAACAATCTCTTGTTTGTTTTGTGGTTGTTGTTGTTATTTATTTTATCAATGAACCAATGACTAGTCCTAAGGAGCTAAAGTTATTTTTTTCTTAGCTATCAAAGAAGGAGATAAAGGAAAAGGAAATAATATTCCTCAAAGATATCTGTGTGACTTTCATTTCATGGCTTAAAATTTGGTGAAGTCAATGGAATATTATGCAGCTGTTAGTAAAAACGAAGTTACTAAATTAACCTCTAAATGGATATACTAGGAGAATATCATGCTGAATGAAATTAGAGAGAAAAGGACATATATCAAATGACTGCATTCATTTGTGTGATATTAAAATAAAAATAGTATGAGATCAGTATACCAGTCTAGGCATTACATGGACCAAGAGAACTTGCCAGTGATTGGAATCTCCCACAAGTGTGTGGGGGTCAGAGATTAGGTAAAATAGAGAAGGGACCATTGTTTTAGTAATTGCTGGAAATGTTAGCACGAGAGGCGAGAACTGTGTATTGAACATATGCTCATTATGTTGAACATATTGAACATACATGATAATCCCTAAATATATGTATTGCAAGTCAAAATATGTAAGAGAATGGAATGAGAGACAGATAGATAGATAGAGAGAAAGAGAAAGAGAGAGAGAAGAAATAGAAGAATAAAAGTGCCTGTTATAGAGACAGGGAAGAAGGGGGGGGAATCTGGGGTTACCGATGTTGGGACGGTTGGTGGTGGCATGGGGGCTGGACCACTGTATGACTGAAATGCAATGGCAAACATCTTTATAATTGCATGACTCATGGTGGTAAAATAAAAAAAAATAAAAAAATTGGTGAAGTTACAAAAAACACATGCAAAAACCTGCAATTTATTTTAAACAGTCAAATACATCCAGATTGAAATTTTAGGGGAAAAACATAAAATAAGAAAATATTGTTAAATTCTAGAAATTTACTAAAGAAAACTGACAAATAAAATAACTCAGTAGCAGTAGATAAAATTACTCAATTAAAAATTAATGAAAAGCTGGAAGCAGCACTATTCACAATAGCCAGAACCTGGAAACAACCAGTATGCCTGAGAACTGATGACTGGATAAAGAAACTGTGGTACATCTACACAATGGAATACTATGCAGCTGTTAGGAAAAATGAAGTTATGAAATTTGCCTATAAATGGATGGACATGGAAAGTATCATGTTGAATGAAATTAGTCAGAAGGAAAGAGAGAGATATAGAATCACTGCATTTATTTGCATTACATAAATATAGCAGGTGGTCATACCAAAAGTGGAAATTACCTCAAACGTGTGAGAGTCAGGAGGTTAGGTAAGACAGAGAAGGGAACATGTGTGAATAAATGTCAAAAGGGCTAATACCAACCTAGAACTGAGCATTAAATACAGGCAAAAAAATGCACACGATGGCCTCTAAGTGTAGGTAGTGCAACCCACAATGTGTAAGAGAAGGAAAAGAGAGAGAGGGAGAAAGAAAAGAGATAAAAAACCTGCCATTTAGGCAGGCTATGGGGAGGGGAGGGAATTGGGGACATTGGTGATGGGAAATGGGCACTGGTGGAGGGTGGGGTGCTGGAACACTATGTGACCGAAACCTCCAAACATGAACAACGTTGTAATTGTATATCTCACAGTGGTATAATAAAATGTTTAATAAAATAATTTGAAAAAATTAATGAAAAGCTAACTCAGAATGTAGCCAAGATTGCAGGGGTAGAAAAAGAAAAGTAGAAGAATTGAACTAAGAGCCAGAGAGGTCCTGGGATCTAATTGAGCACTCCATCTGGAATTTCTACTCTAACTGGATTGAAAAATTTCTCACAGTGTTGCAAGTGTTGCTTCAGTGCCTGTCTAAGTCAGCAGGTGGCAGACAGGACACAGGCTTGTCTACACTCCTGGGCTCTGCCCGAGAGTCATGAATGGTTGATGGTCTGACATAGAAAAAGACTGGGCCCCCTGGGATGAACCCAAGAGTGACTCCCATGGTGTATTTGATATGCCTAAAACAGTAACAATAATGGACCTCTGTTGGAGGACATGTTTAGCTCATCTGGGAGTTTTGTTGTTTTGCTCACTCCCAGCTTAATCTTATTTAAGCCAATGTTCATTCTAATGAGATCTCTCTTCTATGTAAACACTTCTAGAGGGTGTGGCAGATACAGAAGTCACCTTGATTGAATAACTTCTGACTTATACATCTACTAAGGCTTCTATGTTTTCTAGATTGGGCACAGCTCCTCTTTATACCCACTGCACCCAACGTGGGACAGTTAGAATTTACCAGGAGACTACCACCCTGGCTACGCTCAGACTAAAGGAAGACTATAGGAAGGATCATACTAGTTTGCTCTAAGCGAGGCGGAGTATGACCCTTTCAATACATGAGAACAAGATACTCAGAATCACCCTGGTGCAGATAATAATAAGGACCTTGTGGGTACCATCTAGATTACATGAAGCTCATGAAGTTAAGATGTATTACTTTATATCAGCCCCTCTCTCTCCAGTGTTTTACATAAAAGATAATCTCCGGGATTAGTCCTTGGTGTAACCTTTGTTTATACCTGCAATAGGGTGTGGCACTACACTCTGTTTAGGGTTCTTTGTTGGCATGACAACCTCCTCCCGATTGGGTTACTTTGGTGTATATAAGGGGCTGACTTGAGGCCCCCTTTCACCTTTTGCCCTTTTGGTTCCTCAGCCTTCAGCTTTTTGGCTCCCTTTACCTTTTGGCTTTGGCCTTTTGCTCTTTGGCCTTTTGCTCCTTCTGGGTAGGACTCAGCTCTGGTAACATCCTCTCTCTTTGGTGGGAGACTTAGGCTCTTTTGTATGGTCTAAGTTCGGACCAGAGCTAGAGTTTGTTCATTATATTGGATTGCTGTGGAAGAGCTTTTGTACTATTTAAAGCCATTTTTGGAACTGCACCGGACTCGTGAGTTTTCATCTTTCTCCGGCATCCTCGGAGGTAGAAGACAACCTCTGTCGTGACACTGTCGGGGACCCCGGCGATGTTCCCCGACAGACCTCATTCCCAACGGAGACATTACTGGCACCCACTCAATGAAAAAGTGACAACTGACCACATACAACTGACTTGCTGTCTAATGTGTGCCACTTAGTAGACAGACTCAAAACTTGATATAATCAAAGACATTTTTCCTTTTACAATAGGGACAGAACTCTCAAAATGCTATCTAGTTTCCTAAATAGCATGTTTCCAGAGACATTTATGTTCTACTGAAATAGAATCCTTAAGGTATGTTTGGTGGGTTTATTGCAAATATGTCACTCATTAGCTCTAGCTCATTGTAGGGTAATTCAGAGTCCCTAGTACACAATAGTAAATAGCTAGTTATGGTTGGAATTGTTTCTCTTTTGAACCATCTGGGATACAGGATATGGACTTGTTTAAGGATTTAATAAGGAGCTGAAGAAAGTATTTAGAAATATACAATATTTTGTATATACTGAGTGTTGTACCTACTCACCTAACACTTTGGACTTGTTAATTAAAATTACATATACTTAGTACAATGAATTATAAAAATAATTTTATTTTTCAAAGTAAAATTTTAGGGGCTGCAAGCAGAAAGAACACAACATACAGTTCTGATAAACCACCGCCCTATCTTCCAATGCAAAGTACAATTTATGTATCATTTTTATGGGTGAGACATTCTTAGTTGAGAAAAAAAATGTAATATTTAAAACAATAGCAGAAGCAATGCATCATTTTTAAATGGGAATATGTAAACTTACAATATCCTGACTGAACAAGAAGAAAACTTAAAAAATGTTTTTATCTTTAGATAGTTTCCTGAGTCAGGGGAATATTCTAACTATATGACAATGCAAATCAAGAAATACCAGTCCAAAGTAAGAAATATAATTAAGGAGTGGGGATATAGTTCGGGATGGATAAATTCATCTTAAAATAAGAAAGTAAAATAAATAAGAAGGCAAAATAAGAAAGATCTCTCAAAGTAAATCTAGGCAAGTATACCCTTGTGGTAAGAAAGTACGTATCTCAAGAGGTCATGGGATGATGTGGGTAAGAAAGCACACAACTCAAGAGGTCAAGGGGTGAGCAAATGTCCATCTTCTGCGAGGTTAGCTTATAAAGATTAGCAAACTGCTCACAAAAATTCTGAAGTTCTTTGATAGAGCTCTTACAGAGGAAGAGCTTTGCAGCTCATGATCTTTTGCTGTTCTTAATATGAAGGTTTTGTTCCAATCCCTCCTCTTTCCTCCAGGGTAACCAGTCAAGTTAAATGCCTGAAATTTTGCATGTCAATGTTTTTTTTCAGGGCTCTGAATGAACCCCTTTTTTTGAAAGCATTGATGCCTTTGGTCTGGTTTAGCCTCTAGTGTTTTTCTCCCAAAATACATTACCAGAGTCTTCCCTTTCTATTGCATACAATAAGTTCTTCAAAGGAAGTGCAAAGTGAGGTCCATGCAATCATTTTCAAAATTTAATATGTGTCTTAGAATGTTTAATGTTTCATTCACACTGTTATTGGTTTCCTCAATTCTATATTTTAAATCACAATATTTTATAGTTTTTAATGTAGTAGTATTATTTTAGAGAAAAGGAGAACCATGCACTGTGCTTCTAAAGTCATGCCATTTTAATGAAACCTTAATTGGGAATTTGAGATTGACATATCAACCCCTCATTATTGCATTCGCTTATAAAATATCTTCTTGTTTAGTGTCTCCTCATCCTGTTCCAGTACAATAAGTCATCCTGCTTTCCTTGACTTTTTAAAATACAACCTAACAGAGTAAGCAGATTTTCTAATTTTTAGAGGAAATGCAAGTATGCATCCTGCTTGTTTACATTCATTTCAATATAAGTCAAGTACTTTGTTATCCTCAGCGTGTCAATAAGTAATTCCACAAAATCTTTTTTTTTCCTTCCAAACTATCTACTTTACTTGCATTTTTCATGTTAATGACAGATTTTTTAAATGAGTTGAGGATTTAAGCCTTTTTTGGTGTCATTAATTTTATGCACCTCTTGATTTATTAAGCATTCTGAATTCCTTAGTAATACAGAATCTAAGAATTAAAAGCATTAAAAACCTGCCTTGCTGGATTTTGTCATATAACCTTAAAAAATGTTATATTTTACTTTGATTCTCTTTTCTTCACTTTGGAGAACTGTAATTCATTTCTTTAATAATTATCAAGCTGTGAGAAAGTCAAGGTTTTAATATATACATTTTATTTTAAATCTCATTTTCCATTTAAGAAGTCTAAGTTCTAAAACTCTAACAATCAAATGCAAGTAATCTTTAAAAAGTTCAGTATATTAAAAGACATTTTATCTCCTTCCTAAATTATTGATTTTAATTTTCTTTCTTACGTGGAATCCAAGAGAACTAAAGTTTTCAGATTTAGAAATGTAAATGAGAACTCATCTGTTGCATGTTTTAAGATGTTAAATATTTTAAAGGCATAGTCACTTTTCATTCCAACAACAACTCTATGATGCTTTATATTAACCACTTTTCCAGATGTAGAAACTGAAACAGATTCATGCAGCATTTGCTATTGTTTAGAGTATTACCCTAGCGTTAAGTATTTGATATTTATATAAAACCATAAAAAGGCCACATATGCAAAACACAAAAGATTCTGTGTTTTCAGATATAAAACCTAAATAGCACTAGGAGAGAATACGGAACAGAAACATAAAAGACAAGCCAATACCTAGAATGATACATTAAGTATAGCCCTACATGATATTCAACTTCATGAACTCAATTTCTCTGAAATATTTCACCAAGTTTTTATTTTAGAGCCACAGCATATTTCAGTGGTTTAATGAGCATATAGAAAATATTACCAAATTCTCTTCACAATTTTAGCATGCATTATCATATATAGAACTGTTGTAGAGGGGATGTAAGTAAGATGGATCCAGCACAGGAGCAAGCACAGAGCTGAGAGAGGAACCGTACTTCAAAGCACTTTGAACAGCCAATGGGACCAGAAATGAGTGGGTGAATGTGGGTGCCCCATGGATATTCTGGCTCAGGGAGAGCACTATTAAATGAAACTAGCCAGTTGCCCACCTAGAAATGCCAATCTGAAGTGGATTGCATAAGGATGGTAACAACGCTACATCCAGCAACACTGTTGGAGCCCCACAGCTCCCAGCTCTATGCTTAGCAACAGAGTTCTAATTAGTCTGAACAGGGTTTTTTGAGTCCAATTCGGCCTCGGGGCCTGGCATGGGAATTGAGATACCGGAAGTACTCTGGGTACCCATGGTGGGGTCCTGGCTATTCACTACAGATGGGGTAGTCCTGCTGCCATTTTCCCCAGGACCAGCCCAGTCAATCGCTGCATAATATGGAAGAAAACCTTCCTGAATACCAACTATATGGAGACTAAGGATGAAGCTTGTGCCCTGGTCAGGCTCTGCTGGACTGGAGGCTCCAGCCCACGCAGAGTGCCCAAGTCACAAAGCGCAGCAGCCCCAGCTCAGGTCCTGGTGCCTGCCTGGGTGGCAGTGACCATTGCTCCTGGGGCCCAGGTATCTAGCACCAAGAGTATGTCAACATGGACGTGTGGGGCAAATGCACCAGCAGCCAGTGGGAACCTTCAGTCTTCCTGATACCCAAAAATGACCATTGTGCCTGTGACCAGATGCGAAATACTCATAACCAGTTTTGTAAGACGTTAAACATCCAAAAGAGGTATGTGGGTGTCAAGTCTACAAACTGCCTCAAAAGGTGGAGTCATTTTGGGGCACCGTGAAGGGGGATGAATGCTAGGCCCACCTGCACAAACAGAGCTAGCAGTCAAAAACCTCCACACTCCACAATTGCTGCCAGGCTCAAAGTTGGACTCCACTGCTAGGGATGAGCCACATCCAGAAATTAAACTTTTGAAAAATCATGTGTGTGAATTTTGTGGCTGAAATCTCTAGACTTTCATGGAGTCAGGGATGGGCTCCCTCTTCTCATTTCCCTGCACTTCCAGAAGGTCCAGTAGTCAGTCACACACACACACACACACACACACACACACACACACACAAACTACACAGTTAAAAATTCAACTCCAGTATATCACTTCATTAAAATGTTTGGAATTCTTGGAGCTTTCAAAGTCAACAACACTGGTAAATCAGGAGTAGTGAGCAAGGTTATATGGGATGTAATGTAGAAGGCATCCAATTAATGCAGGTGGGCCCTCACGGGTGGCTTATGAGAAGTGGGAAGGGGAGAGAGATGGTCACTTTCTCTCCAGCCACCTCTGCTGCCCAGGATCCGCTGGTCAGGCAAAGGACTAATAAAGGACAACTCAGATCTAGGCCTTACCTGGGGTTTCTTCAGGGTTCTTGTCTTCCTCGCAACGGAAAAAAAAAATTTCAGGAGTAGATGAGCAGTGAAGTAGAACAGATTTTATTTAGGAGATTTTGGACAGGGGAAGGAGGAGGGAAAATGAGAGAGAGGTACACATCTTAAGAGGGATATGAAGGCCACATAGGTGCTCGTGCACCACATGTCCTCGGCCATGTGGGCTCAAGCAGCACATGGGCTCAGGCAGCATATGCACACCTTCCTTTGGTCAGGATGGCTTTAATAGATTTCTCCCCAGCTACTCCCATATAGGGCTTCAACCTAGGTTAAGGTTCATTGTCAAGTCCATTGCCAAGCGGAGTTATTTTGGGAGTGGTTTTCATTGAGAATCTTCTTTACTGTTCCTGCTGGATCTTCTATCCTGGGTGTAACCAGATTAGGGGCTGGGCTGAGACAGGTTGATCCAGATTCCTCAAAGGTATACTGAGGGTCTTATCAGGTCTTGGTTCCTCCGGTTTCCAAAAAGGTGAATCTGGACAGTCCTAGGGTGAAACTTCATTGCCTTGGGGTCCCCTATCTGTCTGCCTACATCACAATCTCAATTAACAAAACATCAACACAGAAATCTTAACCTCTAACATTCTAGTAATCTTGTATCACTTGATCACTTGATCACTTGAATCCCATTATTCATCGATTTGCTCTAGCGGGCGCCAGTAAAATTTCCCTATCACGTGCCAATGTAGCCCAATGGCATCTGGTTGATTCAGGAATATGAAGAGCCTCAAAACATTCCTTCAGGGTCTTTAAAAGGAAGTCTGACCATCTTGTAGGTGGGCGGCCACGTGATCTTTTGATATCCCGTGGGATCCAGTCGGTAATGGCTCTAGTCCAGCGGTTGTCCAAAATCACATTACATGTCCAGCCCATCTGATTTTCGATGCGTTGGCAAACGAGACAGCATCCCTGATTCTGGAATAGCGAAGGAGGTCAGAACTCTGGATTCCTTCTCTCACTTGAGTGAGGCATGATATTCCAAGCAGAGCTCTTTCGATTCCTCGCTGGAAGACCTGAATAGCATTCTCATCCTGCTTTCATAGGGCCCAGGTCTCTGAGGCGTATATTAATGCAGGGAGAAGCGGTGGAGTCAAAGAAATGTGCCCGGAGCCGGAGGTTCTTTGTCCTTTTAGCTATTTCTTCGATGCCTTTGAAGGCATTCCATGCCGCTCTCTTCCTCCTGCGCAGTTCAGGTTTTAGGTCGTTCATCATGTTGATTTCTCGACCTAGGTACACATAACTGCTGCATTCAGAGATGTTTGTTCCGTTGAGAGTGAATGGGGCCTCTGGAACTAGTTCATTGTTCATGAACATTGTTTTCTTTAGATTCAGCTGTAGACCTATCTTTTCACATTCTCAGTCAAAGTCAGCCGGCATTTGGGCCGATTGGCTAATGTTTGGTGTAATTAGAATGATGTCATCAGCGAAGCGGAGGTGGTGTAGTTGCTGACCATCTATCTTCACTCCCATTCCTTCCCATTCTAATTGTCGCATGATGTTCTTGAGGGTGGCACTGAAAAGTTTTGGTGAAATGGTATCACCCTGCCGTACCCCTCTTTTCACATTAATGATCACTTCTTTGTAGAATGGTGAGATCCTGGTGGTGAATCCATAATACAGCTCACGAAGGATCTTGATGTATTGGGTTTGAACACCCTGTTTGGCTAGGGCTTCGATGACTGCTTCAGTCTCCACAGAATCAAAGGCTTTCTGTAAATCAATGAACGTGAGACAGAGCGGCATCTTGTACTCCCTACAAACCTCGATGAGCTTGGTTACTGTGTGGATATGGTCGATTGTGCTGAATCCTTTCCGGAAGCCAGCTTGCTCGCATGGTTGTCCTTCATCTAGTGTTCTGCTAATCCTGTTCAGGATGACTCGTGTAAACAGCTTGTAGATAACAGACAACAGGCAGATGGGGCGATAGTTGCCGATGTCGTGAATGTCTCCCTTCTTGAACAGTAGAACTGTCCTGCTGGTTCTCCATTGGGAGGGCACCTTGCATTCGAACAGGTAGCGTGTGAAGAGCCAAGCTAGTGTATTGATGAGTACCGACAGCAGATTCTTCAGGTGTTCGGTGTATGACTTTGTCTGGGCCTGGTGCTGTTCCCTTCTTTACCGACAAGATGGCATGTCGGATTTCAGAAGGGAGAACATTGGGAATGACATATCCATCCTGTGGAATTTGGTATGTGGGCAGGTGGATGTGGCTATCAAAGAGATTTGAGTAGAAGTCCTGGATAATTTTCTCCATTGCCTTTCTGGAAGATGTGATAGATCCATCAGGGCATCGGAGGGCAGTCATCTTGGTCTTATAGTTGGCGAAGGACAGGCGGGCAGTGCGCATACTTTTCCCGGCTTCTGCTGCATCTTCCAGTATTTCTGCTCTTCTGTCTTTGAGGTCTTCTTTATATCGCTTCTCTGCACCGTATAGCAAGCTTGGACGTTAGCATTTGGTCTCCTGAGGCTCGTGCCTTGCCACACTGGCGAATGAGCTCGAGATTTTCTGAAGACAGGCGTTCTTTTGTGTCTTTCTCTCTCTCAAGCATTTTTCGCACAATCATTGATGTGCTGAACCAGTCAGTTGTATTCTTCATCTATGTCGTCAATGATGGTATCTTCCCATGTTGCTGCAATGGTGCCAAAGAGTTCCCAGTTGGTGGTCGTTCTGGGAGTTCTCTTCTTAAACTTTGCAGCCTTTTCTCCCTTGTTGCGGGAAGTAGAATTTTGCACGAAGGAGACGGTGGTCCAATCCTGTTTGGAATTTGTGGACGACAGAAACATCGATCAGACAAAACCGTCGATTGAAGATGATGTGGTCACTTTCATTGTGGAACTGACCGCCAGGAGATTCCCATGTCCAATGTTTCGCTTCAGCTTTCTGGAACTGTGAGTTTTCATGAATGGTCTTGGTGGACATGATGAACTCGAGAGAGTCACTCACCCTGTTCGTTCCATTCTAGGCCATGGGTCCCGATGTGGGAGTTCTTCAGCTGATCTTCTTGGTCCTATCTTGGTATTAAAATCACCCACTATGATCTTGTAGAAGGTGTGATCTTTTTTATAGAACTCCTCCAATTCCTTGTAGAATTTCTCAATTTCATCTTCCTTGTATGTGGATGTTGGTGCATAGATAATGAAGATAGAAATTGCTGGCAGTGGGCCACATCTCTTCAAGTGTAATCGTCCTATTCGGTTTGTTAGGCATTCAAATGAATCAATGTTTAAGGCCATGTTCGTGTTGACAAGGACACCAACGCCACTGATGCCTCTTTCGTCGCATGTTCCAAGGAACAATTCTTCTCCGGTTTCAAATGCAGCATGATGCAACTGACGCCTCCTCGTCTCAGTCAGACCAATGATGTCGTACTTGATCTTTTGCGCACGCAGCATCAGATCCTCAATATATGCTTCCGATGCCAGTGTACGTGCATTCAAAGTACAGACAGTCATTTTAGTCCTTCTTCGTTTTGGCAGCCTAAGATTGCTGTGAAATTTTATCAGGCACTGCTTCTTTGCCTTTCTTACTGCTGCTATATTAAGGGCTCTTTTCGGGGTCAGGAAAATAAACATTTCTATTACTGGATTAGGCATAGTGAACACGCATTGGACATCTTGTCAGGCTCTGCCATGTGGGCACTATATTCTCATTACTTGTGGGGCTCTCTCAGAGGGTGGGTAGAATATTTATGGTAATTTGGAGGTAAATCACACGGCCACACAGTGGCCGCGCACAATGGGGAAAGCTGGTTTCTGCTCTGCTGGGTGTACCTGTGTCTTAGGCTCAAGCATTCCTGGGCTTGAAATACTCTCCTCTGAAGGGAGGGTCTCTGCCAGGTGGGTCCTTGTAGGCTGGGTTTCTGCCAAGCCAGGCTGGAGACTGGATTAAGCTGCTGGGTGGTGATCTTACCTGCTGCAGAGTGTGGATTGTGAAGATCGCTGCCAACAAGGTGTGGGGCTTTCTCTGGGCTCCTCCGAGGCTCCATTGGGATGGTGGACTTGGGTCGGAAGTTGCTCTCGTGGTCCATGGAATGCAGGGGTTTCAATAGGTAAAGCTGGTTTCTGCTCTGCCGAGTGTACCTGTGTCTTATTAATCTTGTATACAAAGGTTTAATAACCCCATGGTCAGATTTACAATCTTCACTAACTTTCTTCTGAGGCAACATTTTTTATTATTCTTGTAGCAAACTGTAAAAAGCAATATAAAATAAAAATTGAGGATATTCTATGGGGACAGGCTTAAGGGATGTGTAGGAAACTTGGAGATAATTTTTGTGGTAGAGGGAAGGTTCAATGCTTCTAGGTTGATGGAATCTTGAATGTCTGTAACAAATAGCCATGAACATGCTTTTAGTAAGAGTTGGCCACACCATGGGGTGACTGACTGGGAGCATCGGAACACCGCACCTACCAAGGAAAACTCTGAGAGACCAAGTCCTATGCAAAAGCAAGGGATCTATTAATAAGCGAGTATACTCAGGCTCCATAGCGTGACCACAAGTGGTCAGTGTGTAAGAGCCCCGAGCCCTTCCAGGGAGGATCTTTTAAGAGATAATTCCCACCGCTACAGAAAAACCCGTGCATAACCATCCAATAGATTTAAAATATTACATCAAGGTCTGCCCAGCGGGCAGCCAATCACTTTGTACCAGGTAACCATGAGCTTCCAATCAGATCATATTTAATACTTCTTTCTATATTTGGCAGGGCATGGGCCCAGTCTCCCCAGTCTTTAGCATTTCACACCAAATATAAAGAGGATGTCAGGAGGCAACTTCTCGGAATGTTTGTCTTACAGCCCTCCCTGGAATTATTTGCTTAAGGCCCTTCCTGTTGTGCTCTTGTTGAGCCATCATTTTATCAGTTACTCTTGGTTGAGCCATCATTTTATCAGTTACCCCTGGTTCCTGTTTTTGTGTTCTGTGGGCGAGGGCCATTCTTTCACTTTTAACCACAGTGTTTATATAAGATATGATGGGAAATAAAATAAAAATGAAATAATCAAATAAATGCAGTTCCTGTTTTTTTTTTAAAGAACTGATGAATCCATTTTAAAACATCATTATAAAAGTAGAAGTCTCAGTTTCCCCTTGCCATTTCCCCCTTAAATCTAATACTGCTCTCAAGGTCCTGCTTTAACATTCTTGGAATTCTTTAGAACTGTAAAAAAAAATTCTGAGCTGGAGTTTAGGCTAACAGGGAGACTTAGATAATGGAAAATGCCTGAAGCAAATGGTCAGAAAGACTCAAACCAGCAAGATCACTCTATAAATTCTTTGCATCCTCTGTAGTACTTGTTTATCAATTGATAAGAACTGCAAAAAGCCATTAGAAGGGCCTACCCAATATTCTCTTATTTTTAATTTATTCCTATTCTAAGTTCCTCCCTACATGCATAATTTATTCTTTGTCTTCTACTTTTCAATAGAAGTTTCTGCTTTTCAGCTCTGAGTTTGAGCATTTTTATTGCTCAGTATTTTCATCCTTGATAAGAAATACAAAAGGCCTTTAAAAGGACCTACCAAAAACTCTCTTATTTTTAATTTATGCCAATGTCAATATCCTCCCACTTGGGGAGGTTTTAACTTTCTCCTCTGCTTTGCAATAGAACTTTCTGTTTTTCAACTATGTTTCAGGATTTTTTATTGCCCAATATTTTTATTTTTGAAAATATTGAAGAACCTGGGAACCATGTTTTAACATAGAGCCCCACTGTAACTGCTTCTGCATCAATTAAATATGAATCATACATCTACATCAACAATAAGATTTAGAATTATGCAATATTATAAATTTGCTGAGTGCTGTGAGGCATATTCAGCATGCTTTTAAAATACAAATTTTATTATAGATTTTAAATAAATATTATTGAATTTGATAGGGTTTGAGAATTGAGCACAGTTTATCTTAAATATATTATCTCCTGGGTTAAGGCACTTGTCTTACATGTGACTTAATCACACACTACACACATGCTTCCCTGAGCACTCCCATGAGTGATTCCTAAGCACAGAGCCCTAACAAGTATGACCCCAAAAGACAAATGACAGCAACAAAATAGTGTCTCCTTTAATATTAGTGGAAACATAAGAGTATTTTAAGAAAAGTATCAAGATAAGAATACATGTCTTCCTTTAGCAATCAGTTTTCAATTATTATAATGATGTGTGGTTCATAAATTTTTAACTGTTTTCATTTGTAGTCTGATGGATAAATGCACCCATGGTATAAATATATATTAGATATTATATATTAATTAGATATTAGATAGTAGATATAGTCACAGGTTACTGAAGTTTACCAAATTCATATTGACTTGTATTAGATTATTTTAACATGTATTTATATAATAATCATTTTATTGCAGTTTTTAGAAATGTAACCTTATATGGATGGTGGCAAAGAAGTATGAGCATGGATGTATTTGAAGAGAGTAGAAGTGAGATTTCTATTTTTCTGTTACTCATTATAAAAGACAACACTCAGGATCATGAAGCAAAATTAAGTTATTTATAAAATTAAGGGTGCACATATATAAGGGTACACACACATATATATATATATATATGATAGATAGTTCTGTAGGTCTCTATGTATTTATTCATACATTAAACAATTTGCATCATCTTGTGTATTCTTAAAAGATGTTTGCTTGAAAGTTATCAAATTTGTTCTCTGTCAACTATTGATGCATAATATAATATTTTAAATGCTGGTTAAAATACAGATTACAAAGCAGAAATTTCCAGGATTAGGTTAGAATTGAATGTGATCTTGGTATCTACATAACTTGCATGCACAATTAAACTTTATAAATATTCTGAGAAAGGTTTGCATAAATATAACTTAATATATTTTTGTTTCTCTTTTTGGAGGTTGGGATACACTCGGTGCTGTTCAGGGCTTATTCCCGGCTCTATGCTCAAGGGATAACTTCTGACAGGACTTGAGAAAACATATGGGTGCTAGGGATGGAATTTGGATTACAGATTATCGGCAACACAAGCATTACTCTCACTCCTGAAATTACTTAAAATTATTTTTGTGATATTTTATAACAATTTTAGGTAGTTCTTATGTTTCCCTAATACTAAGTAAAAGATGTTAGCATAAAAGACCAAAGTAAAATTTGAAGATAAAAATGAAAGCTTATAGTAGCCTTTTGCACTAAATGCATATTGATCAGTAGTACTACATCAGCGAACAATTCAGGCAATCCCTTACTGGAACTGAAAACACAGGTTCTTTGGTAGCAACACACTACACACGTAATAAAGCCCTTATGCAATGTTTTAGGAGATGACTGCCTTCTTTCACAAAGTTTTTCTAAGGTAAAGTTCTATAATAACCAGATAACTGTGTGTGAGAGGCAAGAGAATCACATGTTCAAAGTGTTAGAAGTTTATCAGATGAGGTGTAATGTAAAAGCTGTTGTTTGAGCAAGGATTTAAGGAAATGGAGGATTATTAATACAGATTTTGTGGGGTGTGTTTCAAACAGAGTAAAAGCCAAACCAAATTCCTGTGAGATCCGGTTTTGTGTATTATCAGGAACAGCAAAGGGGCTTTCAGTGCTGTATTATGAGAATCAAGTAGCAGTAAAAGGAAATGAGGAAAAGGTTCTGATGCAGGTCTGCCTTATGGGTGGCCTATGTGAGGCCGGAAGGGATGGCTTTCTCCCCAGTCATCTCTGACACCTGGGGCCCGCTGGGCGCTAAGGACTAATAAAGTCTTCAATGAGCCCCTGCACGGCGTGGCCTGAGCCCCACCAGCCCCACGAGGTGGCCGTCAAGCCACACCTGATGTTCCGCTTGATCTCTAGGCATGGAAGTTGATCCCCACCACCGAGATTTCTGGGGAACCACAGACTCAGGCTGGAGCCAGGAATTGCTCTTTGCAGGAAAGGAGTCAGTCCTAGGCCTTACCCAGGGTTGCCTCCGGGTTCTTGTCTTCCTCGAAGAAAAAGAACTTGGAAGGGGGAGAGAAGAGAGAGAGAGAGAGTAACACGCTCAAGGAAGAATATGGGCTACTCCAAAGAGAGTGCCAACTGATTTTCGAATGGGCTTTTATCCTCTTTGACTGGAATGCCTGGAGTCTTCTGCAAGCTGGGTCCCCGGAAGGGCAATTCATCTCCCTCAGGAGGTTTAATCAGCTAAAGCCATTAGAAGGGCCAGTGGCCTATGGGCTTCACACATTCCCTTTGGCCTTCCCTTCCCTCAGGGTCTATTGTTGATAGAGATTTTATCAAGTCTGATTAAGGTTTTCAAACAGGTGACTCTGGATAGCTGAAGGACAGTTTTTTCCTTCAGGAATTTTTATTGCCTTGTGGCACTCCCCTGTCTCCCTGCCTACAACAGTTATAATTCAGAAACCAAAAATACTTCTAATTTTAATCTGTTTAAAAGTCTAAGAAGAATTAGAATAGCATCTGAAGATTTTTTTTTCTTCTCTGTGGGTCACGTTCTTGACTCTGTGTTAATGATTCAGTGCTGGCAGAGCTCAGGGAACTCTATGGGGTACTGGGGGTTAAATCTGAGTCAGGAGCATTCCAGGCAAGTGTCCTACAAAGTGTACAATCTCTTTGACCTTGAAATAATTTTAATTTACTTTTTATTTTTTGTTTTATGGGTCACACCTGGCGATGCTCAGGGGTTACTCCTGGCTCTGCACTCAGGAATTACTCCTGGAGGTGCTCTTGGGACCATATGGGATGCCAGGGATCGAACCCGGCTGGCACAGGTCAGCTGCGTGCAATGCAAACGCCCTACCCACTGGGCTATCTCTCCAGCCCTTAGTTTTAAAATAATTCATCTACTGCTCTTTAAAATGCTTCATAGGAAGGGCACACCTACAAAAGTATTCAGTCTGTTTAGGAGGTTACTGAAGTTTACCAAATTCATATTGACTTGTATTAGATTATTTAACATGTATTTATATAATAATCATCTTACTGCATTTTCAGAACTGTAGTCTTACGTAGATGGTGGCAAAGAAGTATGAGCATGGATGTATTTGAAGAGAGTAGAAGTGAGATTTTCTATTTTTCTATGACTCACTTATAAAAATTCAACACTCAGAATCATGAAGCAAAATTAATTTATTTTTAAAATTCTTTCTCAGTTTTTCCAGATAAATATAAGATTTTTATCTTCTGTATTTTCTTTCACTTTTTATTTATGTAGCCTTTACAGGTCTTCAATAACGCTAAGGCAGGTACTATTTTCCAGGAGTTGTTAACATTTTAGTCTGAGTAGAGTTCAAGTGATTTGGCTTGATAAGGCTAAGTGGCAGAGACAATCTTGAACCTACATGCTCTGACACCATATTGAATGTTCTTTCTGCTTTGTTAAGGAGTCCTTCAGTATTCATCTGTCTGCCTTAATCTACACTATACTCATTTGTAATCCTTATTTTAAAGCATAAGAAGTTCTGAAATAAATAAAAATACATTTGACATTAAATATAACTGTAAATCAGATCTACTTTTTTGACCAAGAAGGAAAGACAGGAAAAATAGTTACTTGCAGATGTTTAGCAACATATTTCAAATGAAAATGTACAACAGCAAAGCTGATACATTTTTATCCTTTTGTAATCAAACAACAGACTACAGAAGACAGCTCATTCCTTGAATCCTCAAGATTCAAAATATTTAAATGATAACAGTGTAGAATGAAAAGCAGAAGTTCCAGTCCTGATTTAGTAGTGTAGACAAATGTAAAAATTACGTAGTATCTTTTTTCAGACAGGAAGTTTGGCAGGAGCTTTCCTTTCCACCTACAAATTTGTCTCCGGCAGTAGTGATTTTTAACAACTGCTGCAAATAGGTAATACCTTGAGATATTCCATTGCATGGGTATGGAAAACCTAGCATAAGTGGTCTATCAACACCACATTACACTTGTGGTAGCAAACAATAGTGTAACTATTGCCTTTATAACTTTATTGTCATTTCAAAATTAGAGGTGACTTTTTCAGGGTCAAAATGAGTTTTCCAATAGAACTATTTGCAGATATGTAATAGACCACCACCACCTCTACACACCAATAAAATAATAGTCAACAATGAAAATATTTCCTTCGTTCAAGCTTACTTTCCTGAATACTTAATAAGAATTCAGAAGTTGAAGAGCCTAGTATCTAGCACGTGTAATATTTTTGTATTATTATATTTCTTGAGACCAGACTGGAGGGCAGTTACTTTTCTAATCTCTCCCCATTACTACCCTTATAAGCATGGCAATATACACACCCATGAATAGCCTGTATTCGCGTACTATTGGAACTGAAGAGCCTGCTCTTAGATCTTCACTCACATGCATGATGCCTATCTGACTAGCATTAATCTATTGAATTCCAGCTTGTTTTTGCTAAAAAAAAGCATCACTTTTTTTTTTTTTGCAGGCAACTTATTAATATTATGGAGTTTACTGTAGGCAGATCTTATAACACAGGCCTATTGAAATTTCCACTATTTGGGGGACAAGAGAGATAATTAAGAGGGAGAGAAACCAATTTAATCCCAAGAACTGATTTCCTGGTGCATTTCCTGGTGAGATTCCTAAACAGAGCTGCAGGAATACACCCTGTGTAAAATCATGCGTCACACAAATGTCCTCCTACAATAGGAAAAAATGTTTCTATTGCTGACGGCCTTATGTTTTCTGATCAAGTTCATCTTGATGTTTACTTATTTAAGATTTTATGTTTTCCTTTATTTTTCTTGAAAAACTGGTGACAACATTGTTCAGGACAATCTAGAGAAACAAACTAAAAAAAATTTCCTGTCTATTCTGGTTATCACATTATTCTACAAATCAGTAACTGATGCCAGTGTTTTGAGGATTACGAAATGGATAGAAGTTTAATACTGGGCTTATGTTGCTCACTTTTTTTACATTCCAAATATTATACTGTGTTGAAGCTAATATTTGTCATATGCTTATATATTTTAGGTATATCACCAACATGATTTTAATAAATATTTATATTCCTGTGTCAATATTTGGACTCAGGGCAACTGATTACAAAAATTTTGTGCATATATGTCCATATTACATTGTTTTAGGAAGTGTTTCTATAGTTACAATATGTAAGTCATGTGTGGTAGGATATTATAATAAAATTAACACTGAAGTATAACTAAAATATATGTTTAATGAATATTTGCATATGGCTGCATATTTAATCATTTTTTTCTTTAAGTTTATAAGACAGATATTATATTTTTTATAGAGAACATAGCTGGAAAATAAAGTATAGAACAAAGCAAAACCAACTCTCTGAAAGGGTACTGATGGCAACATTTTTATTTACCAGATGCAGATAGTTCAAATGTTTGCCTTCAATCTTGGATCATGATGCAGGCAGCAATGAGAACTAAAATACAATTCAATTAACTATTTGGGCACATCTAGGTAGCAGTTGATGTTTACAGATATTTGTATACAGTGTGTTACTGTCATGAATTATTCTCCGTGTGGTGTTTAGTCACTTTCCCTATGGTTCTTGACTGCCATTATCAATTCTCTTGCATTGTAATTCTGTAATGTTCCCTTTTTTTGACTGGCAAAACTACAGAATGAACAAAATTTATTTGGCAGTCTACTGTAGCAGATTTTGGAGTTTAGTATGATGTTTACTAAATTTATTATCTAGTCACAATGTGATAGTTGTGTTTAAAATTCCAGAGTGATAGCACAGCTGATAGGGCGTTCGCCTTACACGTGGCCAACCCAGATTCTATCCCAGGCATCCCATATGGTCCCCAAGCACCACCAGGAGTAATTCCTGAGGAAAGAGCCATGAGTAATCTATGAGTGTCACCAGGTGTGACTCAAAAAGAAAATAAATAAATAAATAAAATTATCTTTATCTCATGTCTGTGATCTTAAACACAGTAATCTTTTACAAATGCAAAATGGTACACTGCAAAGCCACAATAAAATATAAAAGATAGTTGACAACAATCTTGATGGAATGGGAGGTAATCACATCAAGCAAAATAAGTCAGAGGGATAAGAGTAAATCCAGAATAATCTCAATTATCTGTAACATACACAGTAACAAGACCTGGGAATGGAAAATACTGAATTGTGGCAAATACTTTCCCTTGGACTCTAGAAATTAGAAAACCAATAAATGACAGTTATTGGATCAGCAATATAAAGACATGAAGTGGCAATAGCATGAGTGCATAGTTAAGAATAAAGCACTTTTTGATGATTTAAGGGTGAATTACCATGTACATCAAAAGCTCAACAATTAACACTAGTAGGGGCCACAGTGATGGAACAGTGGGTAGGGCAGTTGCCTTGCATGCAGTCGACCAGGTTTCGATCCTTGGCATCCTATATGCTCCCCAAATACCACAGGAGTAATTCCTAAATGTAGAGCAAGGAGTAACTCATGAGCGTTGCTGGATGTGACCCCAAAAGAAAAAACTAACACAAAACAATACTAGTGGAAGCAAGTAATCTAGCTTCTAATACGCAGATTTAAATACAACAAAATTAATTTTCTAAAGAGGTAGATTGGAGAGAGGAAAACTTCATTCATTGTTCATGAGATGCTGTATGGGTGGTTAACTTGGAGTTGAAATATTGTCTGATACTCTGCCATCAATAGTTTTGTAAACCCCAGAGAATACTTTTTAATTAAAATTAAAAATTATTGGGGCGGAGCGATAGCCCAGCAGGTAGGGCATTTGCCTTTGCACGCGGCCTGCCCATGCCGGTGGCGGGTTCAATCACCGGCATCCCATATGGTCCTCCGAGCACTGCAGGAGTAATTCCTAAGTTCAGAGCCAGGAGAACCCCTGAGCATTGCCGGGTGTTACCCAAAAAAAAAAAAAAATTACTTTTTGTCATGGACTTAGAGGTAGTCCATTTGGTGAGCACAGGATAGACAAGTAACCCAATAGATCTGAGTTTGATACCACTGTTGTAGGATCACAATCAAAAGAACATCAGAAAACTTAAGTCTTTATTACACCAACTTTTGGCTTATCGTACCAGGCAAGGATGCAGCTCCACACAGAAGCCCTGACCGACCTTTTGTTAGGAAAAGTCTCATCCTGATGCTGTGAGCATTTTCATAAGCACTTGCAAAACTTCTTCTACCCACCAGAGTTCATATCCTCTGGTGTCCAATAAGTTCACTAAAGGGAAGTAAAGTAAGCAATATTACAGAAATGAGAAAAAGTAGTTGTAGCAGGAACACATGAACAAGCAATTAGCCGTCTTTTAACCACATCCCATTAGAACCCTAGTCTATTGTTCGCATTTGCAATCCATGATGGGGTTTTGGGCCCTTTTGAGAAGATCAACATTATTAAGGAATTAAATAATTAAGTCAGCTAAAAGATAAACTTCTAAAAATCTAAACTTTTAATCCTTCTGTTCAGTCTCTCCTTTACACTAATACCAAGCGGCCTCCTGAAATTACCATAAAAAGTATAGACTGTAGTTCCCAGAACACCACAGGACATGACCCTGGATCTATGAGCCAGTTTGGCCCAGGGGATCCCGTAAAGGGCTTGAACAACCCTCCATCCTAGAAAGCTAATATCTGTGTGCCTGCTGACCTGACCAAGTATCATCAGGAAGGTCCCTAAGTATCATCAAGAATGATTTCATTTGAGATCGCCCTCTTCCGGGCCCAACTCTACATTTTCAGATATTAAAAGTGGAGATGAAGAATACAACCGACTGGTTCAGCACCTCCATGATTGTGCGAAGAAATGCCGAGAGAGAGAAAAACACCAAAGGGCGCCTTGTCTTCAGAAACTCTCGAGCTCATTCGCCAACGTGGCAAGGCGCGAGCCTCAGGAGACCAAATGCTAACGTCCAAGCTTGCTAAACAAGTGCAGAGAAGCGATAAAAAGCAGACCTCAAAGACAGAAGAGCAGAAATACTGGAAGATGCAGCAGAAGCCGGGAAAAGTATTGCACTGCCCGCCTGTCCTTCGCCAACTATAAGACCAAGATGACTGCCCTCCGGCGCCTGATGGATCTATCACATCTTCCAGAAAGGCAATGGAGAAGATTATCCAGGACTTCTACTCAAATCTTTTTGATAGCCACATCCACCTGCCCACATACCAAATTCCACAGGATGGATACGTCATTCCCAACGTTCTCCCTTCTGAAATAAGACATGCCATCTCTAATCGGTAAAGAAGGGGAACAGCACCAGGCCCAGACAAAGTCAGACCCGAACATCTGAAGAATCTGCCATCGGTGCTCATCAATACACTAGCTTCGGCTCTTCACACGCTACCTGTCCGAATGCAAGGTGCCCTCCCAATGGAAAACCAGCGAGGACAGTTCTACTGTTCAAGAAGGGAGACATTCATGACATCGGCAACTATCGCCCCCATCTGCCTGTTGTCTGTCATCTACAAGCTGTTTACACGAGTCATCCTGAACAGGATTAGCAGAACACTAGATGAAGGTCAACCATGCGAGCAAGCAGGTTTCCGGAAAGGATTCAGCACAATCGACCATATCCACACAGTAACCAAGCTCATTGAGGTTTTGTAGGGAGTACAAGATGCCGCTCTGTCTCACGTTCATTGATTTACAGAAAGCCTTTGATTCTGTGGAAACTGAAGCAGTCATCGAAGCCCTAGTCAAACAGGGTGTTCAAACCCAATACATCAAGATCCTTCGTGAGCTGTATTATGGATTCACCACCAGGATCTCACCATTCTACAAAGAAGTGATCATTGATGTCAAAAGAGGGGTTCGACAGGGTGATACCATCTCACCAAAACTCTTCAGTGCCACCCTCGAGAACATCATGAGACAATTAGAATGGGAAGGAATGGGAGTGAAGATAGATGGTCGGCAACTACCACCACCTCAGCTCGCTGATGACATCGTTCTAATAACACCAAACATTAGCCAAGCGGCACAAATGCTGGCTGACTTTGACCGAGAATGTGGAAGGTAGGTCTACAGCTGAATCTGAAGAAAACTATGTTCATGAGAAATGAACTAGTTCCAGAAGGCCCCATTCTCTCTCAATGGAACAAACATCTCTGAATGCAGCAGTTATGTGTACCTAGGTCGAGAAGTCAACATGATGAATGACCTAAAACCTGAGCTGCGCAGGAGGAGAGAGCGGCATGGAATGCCTTCAAAGGCATCGAAGAAATAGCTAAAAGGACAAAGAACCTCCGGCTCCGGGCACATCTCTTCGACTCCACCGTTCTCCCTGCATTAACATACGCCTCAGAGACCTGGGCCCTCACAAAGCAGGATGAGAATGCTATTGGGTCTCCCAGAGAGGCATCGAAAGAGCTATGCTTGGAATATCACGTCTCACTCAAGTGAGAGAAGGGAATCGGAGTTCTGACCTCCGTCGCTATTCCAGAATCAGGGGCGCTGTCTCGTTTGCCAAGGCATCGAAAATCAGATGGGCTGGACATGTAATGCGATTTGGAGACAACCGCTGGACTAGAGCCGTTACCGACTGGATCCCACGGGATGTCAAAAGATCACGTGGCCGCCCACCTACAAGATGGTCAGACTTCCTTGTTAAGACCCTGAAGGAACGGTTTGAGGCTCTTCATATTCCTGAATCAACCAGATGCCATTGGGCTACATTGGCGCGTGATAGGGTCCAATGGAAATGTTACTGGCGCCCGCTCGAGCAAATCGATGAGTAGCGGGTTCAAGTGATCAAGTGATCAAAAATTTCAGGGGCATTCTCACTCTGCAAAATAAAAAGTTCATTTTTCTCAGTCTACTAAATGATCACCCTGTAAGTATATTAAAAAAGAAGTAAAATTAGACCAAAAGCAATGTGTCCACCAAAATCCCAGTAGGTTATGTCCACGAGAATGATGATACAAG
>JAJIBD010028903.1:0-52187 GCA_021461705.1 Cryptotis parvus
AGAATCTGCCATCGGTGCTCATCAATACACTAGCTCGGCTCTTCACACGCTACCTGTCCGAATGCAAGGTGCCCTCCCAATGGAAAACCAGCAGGACAGTTCTACTGTTCAAGAAGGGAGACATTCATGACATCGGCAACTATCGCCCCATCTGCCTGTTGTCTGTCATCTACAAGCTGTTTACACGAGTCATCCCTGAACAGGATTAGCAGAACACTAGATGAAGGTCAACCATGAGAGCAAGCAGGTTTCCGGAAAGGATTCAGCACAATCGACCATATCCACACAGTAACCAAGCTCATTGAGGTTTGTAGGGAGTACAAGATGCCGCTCTGTCTCCACGTTCATTGATTTACAGAAAGCCTTTGATTCTGTGGAAACTGAAGCAGTCATGAAGCCCTAGTCAAACAGGGTGTTCAAACCCAATACATCAAGATCCTTAGTGAGCTGTATTATGGATTCACCACCAGGATCTCACCATTCTACAAAGAAGTGATCATCGATGTCAAAAGAGGGGTTCGACAGGGTGATACCATCTCACCAAAACTCTTCAGTGCCACCCTCGAGAACATCATGAGACAATTAGAATGGGAAGGAATGGGAGTGAAGATAGATGGTCGGCAACCTACACCACCTCCGCTTCGCTGATGACATCATTCTAATAACACCAAACATTAGCCAAGCGGCACAAATGCTGGCTGACTTTGACCGAGAATGTGGAAAGGTAGGTCTACAGCTGAATCTGAAGAAAACTATGTTCATGAGAAATGAACTAGTTCCAGGAGGGCCCCATTCTCTCTCAATGGAACAAACATCTCTGAATGCAGCAGTTATGTGTACCTAGGTCGAGAAGTCAACATGATGAATGACCTAAAACCTGAGCTGCGCAGGAGGGAAGAGAGCGGCATGGAATGCCTTCAAAGGCATCGAAGAAATAGCTAAAAGGACAAAGAACCTCCGGCTCCGGGCACATCTCTTTGACTCCACCGTTCTCCCTGCATTAACATACGCCTCAGAGACCTGGGCTCTACGAAAGCAGGATGAGAATGCTATTCGGGTCTCCCAGAGAGGAATCGAAAGAGCTATGCTTGGAATATCACGTCTCACTCAAGTGAGAGAAAGGAATCGGAGTTCTGACCTCCGTCGCTATTCCAGAATCAGGGACGCTGTCTCGCTTGCCAAGGCATCGAAAATCAGATGGGCTGGACATGTAATGCGATTTGGAGACAACCGCTGGACTAGAGCCGTTACCGACTGGATCCCACGGGATGTCAAAAGATCACGTGGCCGCCCACCTACAAGATGGTCAGACTTCCTTGTTAAGACCCTGAAGGAACGGTTTGAGGCTCTTCATATTCCTGAATCAACCAGATGCCATTGGGCTACATTGGCACGTGATAGGGTCCAATGGAAATGTTACTGGCGCGCCGCCTCGAGCAAATCGATGAGTAACGGGATTCAAGTGATCAAGTGATGATCCTATCAATAGACGCAGAGAAAGCATTTGACAAGATCCAGCACCCGTTCATGATTAAAACCCTCCAGAAAATGGGAATTGAAGGGACTTTCCTCAAGATAGTTACAGCCATCTACCAAAAGCCCACAGCGAGCATCAATCTCAATCGGGAGAAAGTTGAAATCCTTCCCCTGAGATCAGGGACAAGACAACGTTGCCCACTCTCACCTCTTTTATTCAATATAGTACTGGAAGTACTTGCCATAGCAATCAGAGAAGAAAAGGACATCAAGGGCATCCAGATAGGCAAGGAAGAAGTCAAGCTATCATTATTGGCAGATGACATGATATTATACCTAGAGAACCCTAAACTCTCTACCAAAAAACTCCTAGAAACAATAGACGATATAGTAGAGTGGCAGGATACAATCAACACCCAAAAGTCTGTGGCTTTCCTATATACAAATAACGAAAGAGAAGAAAGGGATATTAAGGAAACAATTCCATTCACAATTGTGCCGCAGAAAATCAAATACCTAGGAATCAACTTACCCAAGTATGTAAAGGACCTGTACAAAGAAAACTACAAGACACTGCTCCAAGAGATAAAAGAGGACACAAGGAAATGGAAACATATTCCCTGCTCATGGATGGGGGAGAATCAACATTGTCAAAATGGTAATACTCCCTAGAGCTCTGTACAGATTCAATGCAGTCCCTATAAGGATACCCAGGACATTCTTCAAAGAAATTGACCAAATACTCCTGAAATTTGTATGGAACAATAAACCCCCAAGGATAGCTAAAGCAATCCTTGGGAAAAAAGAAGATGGGAGGCATCACCTTTCCCAACTTCAAACTGTACTTCAAGGCAGTAGTAATTAAAACAGCATGGTATTGGAATAAAAACAGACCTGTGGACCTATGGAACAGAATTGAGTATCCTGACACCCAACCTCAAACACATGATCATGTAATCTTTGATAAAGGTGCAACGAGTCTAAAATGGAGTAAGGAAAGCCTTTCAACAAGTGGTGTTGGGAAAACTGGGCAGCAACATGTAAAAAAATGAATTTGGACCTGTGTCTAACACCATGCACAAAAATCAGATCAAAATGGATTAGAGATCTCAATATCAGACTTGAATCCATAAAGTACATTGAAGAAAATATAGGAAAAAACCTTCCATGACATTGAAGCTAAAGGCATCTTCAAAGGTGAAACATCACTAACAAAGAAACTAGAAGAAAAGATAAACATATGGGACTACATGAGACTAAAAAAGCTTCTGCACCTCAAAAGAAACAGTGACTAAGATACAACAGCAGTCCACAGAATGGGAAAGAATATTCACCCAATACCCATCTGATAAGTGGTTAATATCCAGGATATATCAGGCACTGGTAGAACTTTTACAAGAAGAAAACTAACAACCCCATCAAAAAACGGGGAGAAGAAATGAACAGAAACTTCAGCAAGGAAGAAATTCGAATGGCCAAAAGTCATATGAAAAATGCTCATCATCACTAATCATCAGAGAGATGCAAATCAAAACAACAATGAGATACCACTTTACACCACAGAGACTGGCACATATTCAAAAGAGCAAGAACAACAAGTGCTGGCGTGGATGTGGGGAAAAGGGGACACTCATCCGTTGTTGGTGGGAATGCCGGCTGGTACAGCCTTTCTGGAAAACAATATGGACATTCCTCCAAAGACTAGAAATTGAACTCCCATTTGACCCAGCCATACCACTCCTGGGAATCTACTCTGGGAAACCAAAAATACGCAGCGGAAACACCATCCCTACTTTTATGTTCATAGCAGCATTATTCACAATAGCCAGAATCTGGAGCAACCAGAGTGCCCGAAAATCGATGACTGGATAAAAAAGCTTTGGTACATCTACACAATGGAATACTATGCAGCTATTAGGAAAAGTGAAGTTATAAAATTTGCCTATAAATGGATGGACATGGAGAAGATTATGTTGAGCGAAATTAGCCAGAAGGGAGAGAGACAGACACAGAATGACTGCATTTATCTGCATAACATAAATATATATATGTACATATTAAGATACCAATATTAAGAGACAGACTAGGCAGAGCTGCTACTGACTCTCCTGCTAGCCACTCATGGAGGTGCCTGGTAGGATGGCAGGTTCTAGCCTGGCCCACCACCCAGCGAGCCTCACAACAAGCCGACGACCCCCCACTCCATGAGGACCTCTATTTTCCACATCCGGACTTCCTCCTCGTCAGAACTCCACCCAGCAGACCTGCCTATCGCAGCCCGGCTCATCGAGATCCACCCTGCTGCAGTCTTCTTTAATCCGGCCCAGATATGCTGATCCAGAGACAGACATGGGGAAGAGCTGCTACTGACTCTCACTGTGCCCAGCCACTCATGAGATGCCCGGGAGGGATGGCAGATTCTAGCCCTGGCCCACCACCCCAGCAGAGCCTCACAACAAGTCAGATGACCCCCACTCCTGAGGACCTCCATTTTCCACATCTGGACTTCTTTCTCGTCAGAACCCCATCCAGCAGACCAGCCTATCACAGCCCGGCTCACGCGGCCGCTTGTGACTGGCGTGGTTCATCAATAAATGCTGGATTTTGAGATGACTACAAGAGTATGCTCCCTCACGGCAGAGCCTGGCAAGCTACCCGTGTCGTATTTTATATGCCAGATACCAGTAACAATTATAGACCTCATTGCTATGACCTGATGGAATGGTTTGAGGCTTTTTGTTTCCTGGAGCAAGCAGGTTCCCTTGGGCTCTACTTGCATGAGACAGGTCATATGGAGATGTTACTGGGGCCCGTTCGGCAAATCAAGATAAACGGGAAGATAAACAAGATAAACATAAACAAACAAGATACCAATATCCAAGGTCAAGTGAAACATATATCAGGAGGTCTTGTCAAAGGGGGAAATTATCACAAACGTGTGGGAGTCAGAGGCTAGGTAAGACAGAAAATGGAACAGGGTGCTAACAATTGTCGAGGGTACTAATGCCAACCTAGAACTGAGCATTAAATAGAGGCAAAAAGATACACATGACAACCCTTTAATGTATGTTCTGTAATCCATAGTCTGGAGGGAAGGAAAAGAGAAAGAGAGATAAAGGGAAAGAAATAAAGAACCTGCCATGGAGGAGGGCTGGGGGGAGGGGGGAGGCCGAGGGGACATTGGTGGTGGAAGATGGGCACTGGTGGCGGGATGGGTGCTGGAACACTGTATGAGCAAAACCCAAATATGAACTTTTTAATTGTATATCTTTGTAATTGTAAAAATAAAAAATAAAAAAAATTAAAAAAATAAAAGCATTATTTTTGTGTTCACTATTTCTAAAATAGTCACCAGTTGGAGATCTTGTTGACAATTTGGTAGGTAGATTTTCCAAACAAGTGCATAGTTATGTAGAAGATAGTTTGTTACATTTTATAATTCTTTGTGGTCCTTAGATTTGGAAATATTGGTTCACTGAGTGTAAAGGAAACAAGCACATTTCAAAAGCCACCAGTGAAAACAAGCAAATCCCCAGGAATAGCCAATGTTTTGGATATAAACAACTCACCTTTGATATTCATTGGAGGACTTGGAGGACAAATAACATTATGCATGTTCGTTTGGATGTTCATAAACTGGCTGGTTTTATCTCTCCTCACATTATTATGTTTAAATTATTGAATACATCCTAAGAAGATACAAATATCTTGATTCTATTATTTTGGTTAATGGCAGTTCATCTGCACCATTGGATTAATTTTTTTTCATGATAGGAATCATGCTTAATCAGTTGTATCAAAGGAAAAAAGATAATATGTTGTTTTTCAATTTGAGTTTCTTTCATTGTGATAAAATGAGAATAATCTGTTCCTGCCCCTTGAAGTATTACAGGTGTGACTGTGGTGTCTGGCATTGGCAGGTGGCAGACAGGAGACAGGCTTGTCTACACCCAGGGCTCTGCCCTGTGGGCCTTGGATGGTTGATGGTCTGACATAGAAAAAGACTGGGCCCCTGGGGTGAACCCAGAACCACGGCAAAGCCTGGAAAGCTACCAGTGGTGTATTTGATATGCCAAAAACAGTAGCAATAATGGACCTCATTTCTAACGAATGTAGATGTTACTGTTGCCCGCTTGAGCAAATCGATGAATAATGGGAAGACAAGTGACAAGTGACAAGGGTCTCAATATGTAGTAATAAACCCAGCATCTGAGACTACCAAGGGCCTATCCTCTGCCCCCAATAGTCAAATCAAAAAAGTTTTGTACATTTTTCACAAGTTATCTCTGCTGCTTTTTTTTTACAGTAATATTAGTATATTTACACAACGACCCACCTCTTAAGATAGTGTTCTCTGTCTTCTAATCCTTTGACAATCTTGGGGCATACGGAATTACTGAATAAATTGATGAGAAGTCAAAAAATTCAAATAAGTGCCCATCACATTATTGGTCTTTTTTTAAATGTCTATTTATTTGGACATTCCTCTCATTTCACACTTAAAAGCTGAAGCTTATGCCATCTTTTAAAATTTCTCATGGAGTGACAATATATTTCATGCCATCAAAAATACTGACTTTTTAAAAGAAACCCAGATGCTTTCACCAACCTCCATGGTATATATCTGTGGCAAAGAAGGTTGAACTAGGCTCCAGTCTTCTGGTTGGTCTTAACTCGAAGGTGTAAAGAAAACACAGCAATTCAACTCACAATGCATGAATTAATGTCTTTCTGTCACCAGTTCTTTATTCCTCCCTACTCCTTGGGTCAAGGGCCCCACGGTCTCTCTTTTCCTCTCTGGGGAACTTGGGAAAATACTTTTGAAAAAAAAACACAACTCCTGAGCTGCTAGCACCTGTATTTTGTCTCAATCAAGACAGGTCTGCTTGTTCAGAAAATATTTCTTTAAGAAGTTGAGAATGATGTTGCCACCAGTTGAGAGTATAAACTAGCCTGCTTTAATCTTGGTCATGAGAAAGGTGACCATATAATTGATTGTACAAACCTTTGGGAGTGGACCAGGGCACTCATAAGAATTATACTGGACCACAGGCCTATACTTCTAGTAGAACAGGGACAACTTTGAGTCTCAGGAGGCAAATTAGGAATTCTTTTCCTTATACTTGGAGCAATGGGAAGCCACAGACAATTTTAAGTCGTGTATAAAGACAAAGTTAAATACACATTTTTGAAAAGATGTCGATAGCTCAGGTCATTAAAAGCATTATTTTTGTGTTCAGTATTTCTAAAATAGTCACCAATACTCACCGTGTTGGGAATCAACTGCAGGTGAAAAGAAAATAAAAAGTATCACTGTCTTCCCGTTGTTCATCGACTTGCTCGAGCAGGCACCAGTAACATCTCCATATGTCCTGTCGAAAGCAAGTGTAGCCAAAGGGCATCTGCTTGCTCCAGGGACAAGAAGAGCCTCAAACCACTCTTCAGGTAATGGAATTGAGGTCCATAATTGTTACTAGTTTTTGGCATATCAAATAAAACATGGGTAGCTTGCCAGGCTCTGCCTTGTAGGTGGTATAGTCTCAGTAGAAGGCTCTCATCTCAAGCATTTACGGACAGAACTACATATGGTCCCCTAAACCCTATCAAGAGTGATCTCTGGGGCTAGAGTACAGGGGGTAAGGCAAATAAAAGTAAGTCAACAAATATAACCATAGACAAGACTATGACTCACAAGGCGATGGGAATGGATTGCCTCCCAACCTGAGAGACCTGTGGAGAAGAAGAAATGATTTCTCTAATTAGATTTAGTGATACCATTTATAGTGTACACTCAGTAGACTAAGATAGTGAGTCGGGTATCAGGATGGAAATCAATGCATTTGATATTGGATCACGAGTTCAATATATGTCAAAATTTGGAGATGTTCAAAATGAGATTTTTTACTAAATGGTCCTCCATCAACACCTCCATCGCTCATGATATATGAAGCATCTGCTGACAAGCAGAAAAAAGAAAACAGAGTGAAACAGAAGGCTGAGAACAAATCTCACCTAGCCGCTGGCTTCTCTCCCAAGCAAGGAATGCCATATATATGTATCTGTGGAAACCAAACCAAGCCTCCCCCTCCTTGCATTGCTCAGTTATTTTACACTGATGGCAAAAGAGATTTGAGGAGCTGGGCACGGGAGTTCAGTGCATTGCCCATTTGTAACTTCCACCACTTCCAGGGCCTGTTCTCTGTGTATCCCCCGTGCTGGGCGTGGGAAATTCAGGAGCGCGTCTTCTGACATGCTGCTTCGCCCTTAGAAATGGGGGCAAGTTTTATGCCACTGTTTTGGTCAGGCCCCAAAGCCAAAAAGAGCCTATCGGATGCTCCGTAAACAGCCTGGCCTCACTAGAGCCAAGAAGTTTCCGGGATCATCTTGTTGGGTGGGAGATGCCTTCATCTCCACATCCAGAGCATCTGGGCATTAAGGCACAGCAGCTCGCTAGCCCCTCCCGGCTAGGCCGCCCCCTCCCCTTTCAAATTACCCAAGAGATCAGCCAAGCCAGAGTCCCGTTTCAGCCTTTTTGAAAGGCCACCAACCCTTTTAAGATGCTTAGAATATTATCTCTTTCTCTTAATGGCAACCAGGTGACCCAGAAAGGTGCTTTGAGCTTCCAAAAGGTGCTTAACAAAGAATGAGGGAAGTACTTTGGCCCTGGGAAACTCTGGATCATTAAATAATACTACGCCTTAAATGCACCAATAAAACATTGCACATTAAGGTTTGGCAATGAGAGGGACGAGCCCAAAGACAGCGTATTTAAATTCCTTTTAGAGGAATTGGAGCGGAGATCCACTTTGCTGGCCCTTCTATCACGAGGACGATGTCCCCATAGACCTCGTTGGCAGCGTCTTTGCCCAAAAGGGCACGCTGCACTCTCCCTGCACCTCCCTGAGAACTCGGTCCCGTGAGAAAGCACGTTCATCCTTCTTCTCTGCGGGGCAAACAGAAGCTTTTTCTTCCCCCAAATCTGTGCGGAATCAGCAACCAGCAGCAAGAGTCTGGCGCTTCCTTCTTGCTGTTATTCTCTCTAAAAATATTGGAATCTCCCAAACAGGCGAGAAGGCGGCTGACGCATATCACCGCAGCCTAAACATCCAGTTCAAAAGACTTTCACTGGATTTATTTGTAGGAGCACAGAAACCTGGGAACATGTGCAGTTTCTCCTCTGCTCTGACTGTCAATTTATGGTCTTTAGGAACGTTTTCTTTCTTCCTTATTTTTTAATTGTGGGTCCTTAAATACATCGTACCTCATCTAATTCGTGCCAAGTTTTACAGATGCCGGCTTAAAAATCAATTCAAGGAGTAGCTATAAACTAGGAAGCTTCTTCCTTGAAACGTAAATGGCAGAATGCAATTTTGTTTAATTTTAATTGACAGAGATGTCAGCCTAAGAGAATATTTTAGAATATTAGTAGGAACAGTAAACTTATGCCTTGACATTTTTATGGTATAATGGTATAATTCCCGGGGAAAACCCTCCACTGTCAGAATTTACACTAAAAGAAATACACTGGCGACTTTCCCCTCACTAAGTAAAGGAGTGACAAATGTATTACTAATTACACAATTGCTTGATTAGGTGGCGCTGTCACTGAAGTCTTCTGTACATTTTGTTTCCAGCAGAATTGAGCTTCTTCCGAAACAATTCTAGTAAATGGACTTGAGTAGAAAAAAAATTGGTTTCAGATGCAGAAAAACCAACTTCCCACCCCTTTTAAATAAGAGTTCCAGGCACAGAGAAGCTGGAAACTCAAGACAGGCTCCCAAAACTAAAGCTACTTTCTTTGATTTTTTTTTCTTTTTTGGGTCACACCCGGCGATGCTCAGGGGCTACTCCTGGCTCTGCACTTAGAACCACTCCTGGCGGTGCTCGGTTGACCATATGGGATGCCAGGGATTGAACCCGGGCCGGCACAGGTCGGCCGCAAGCAAGGCAAATCCGCTGGACTATCGCTCCGCCCCAGCTACTTTCTTTGAATTTTACTAATATTACTGTTTTCCACAAGAGATGTGAAAATCAAAAGGATGTTCCTGTTCACATCAGGTGTGGCTATGGATGAAAATAACAGAATTGCGGCCGGAGCGATAGTCCAGCGGGTAGGGCATTTGCCTTGCACGCGGCCGACCGGGTTCGATCCCCGGCATCCCATATGGTCCCCTGAGCACCGCCAGGAGTAATTCCTGAGTGCAGAGCCAGGAGTAACCCCTGAGCATTGCCAGGTGTGACCCAAAAAAACAACAAAAATAATAATAAAATAAAAATAAAAATAACAGAATTCCTTCACGAGAAGTCCAAATGGTGGTAGACTCCAGAATTATTTGGGGATGTTTTAAGCTTTCATGTGGGGTAGATACCTCTGAATTTTCTTTTCTTTCTTTTTCTTTTTGAATCACACCCCAGCAATGCTCAGGGGTTACTCTTGCTCTGCACTCAGCAATCACTCCTGGCAGTGCTTTGGGAACCCTATTGGATGCCAGGGGTTGAACCCAGGTCGGCCACATGCAAGGCAAATACCTGCTCTACTGTTGCTCCGGCCCCTCTGTGAATTTACGCAGCAGGCAGAATCAGCCTTAGAAGTTGGCATATTCTATTGAAGTCATAGCTCGATGTTCCTGCTTTCAATGTTATAACATATGGAGATATCTTAATGAACTTTGCGTGATAATAAATTCTGTGTGTGTGATGCCTACCTAGCCTGCATCTTGACACATAACAGGCGCTCCTGTGCTAAGTGGAAATGGTCTTTTCAACCCAGCCTCTCCCTCTAAGCTACAGGATGGCTTTTCAGCAATTTGAGGGTGGGAGATAAAACAGAGAAATACGGTCCCAACAACCAGGGCCTTTACAACCATCAGACTAGCCTTGGAGCCTTTGAAAGGAAGGAGCCTCAGTGAATCCTGAGCTTTCTCCAGCAGCTCCTTCTGCTTTCATACATCTGACACTGTTCCTGACGGCAACAACATAAACCGGTGCTCCTAGCCAGACATGTAGGGGCCCATAGCCACTCCGGTTTGGAAAGAGTGCATCCCGGCACTCACACGGTGAGTTGCTCCATTGGGAAGCATCTTGAGCACAGTCCATTGGATTTCAATGAAAGTTACAAGGCTTCCTTCACGAGAAAAAGATGGAAAACAGCAGATGCTATGTCAACATTGCAGAGCGTCCACATTGACGAGATTGTCTATACCATCTTAGCAATGTGACTAGCTCAGATAAGTGTAAGTAGTAGAGATGCTCCAGCACCTCCTAAGGTCTCCTGTGTCCTGCCAGAAGTGATCCCTGCAAAGTCAGGAGTAAGCCCTGGTACCATTGGATGTGGCCCCAAACAAGAATATATATATAAACATATAACATATATATAATATATATAAACATATAACATATATAACACATATATAACACACACACATATAGATAGATAGATAGATAGATAGATAGATAGATAGATAGATAGATAGATAGATAGATAGATAGATAGATAGATAGATAGATAGATAGATAGATAGATAGATAGATAGATAGATAGATAGATAGATAGATGTTGGACTCTAAGCAGCTAGTATTGGGGCCTGTCAGTTTCCTGCCTGGAGGCCCTGGGGTTGGGGCCCAGACATGGGTCCTGTTCTCAGGGCAGTGGAGCTCCGGATGCTCGAGAGTTTAGAGTTTACACCCACGTGAAAGACATCTGTGCTTATCCAATGGGAGACTGGCAGGCAAAGGTGACATCTAAGGTGAGGCAGGATGTGCCTGGTCTTCTGACATCTGATCACAGCGACATGTAAATCAGTGATTGTTACCTTGCAAATGCTGAATCACTGATTGTTATCTGTTGTAGCTCAGGATGCTAGTGATTTGTGATTTGTGCTTGTACTCCTCCACCCAAAAATTGTATAAAAGGCTTAAACTGCTCAGTTAAACAGGATTGCTTTCCAGAACACTCCCCCACCACCCCGTTGGTATCTTTCTTTTCCTTTCTTCTATAGAGGCAAGGCAGAAGCTTCTTCTCAAGTCCTTCCCTCTACTTTCACAGGGTTAAGTCTAGCAAGATCCAGGTCTCCCTCACTTATGTTTGGGGACCCCTGGTCAGGTCCCCCAACATATATATGTATATATATGTATATATGTTATATGTTTATGTATATATATTATATGTTTGTGTATGCAATATACATACACACACACACACACACACACACACACATATATATGAGTGCTCACAAGGCACCCCAGAGGGATGGCGGGATCTAGCCCTGGCCCGCCACCCCAGCAGAGCCCTCACACAAGCCAGATGACCCCCCCCTCCATGAGGGGCCACCTTTTTCCACATCCGGACTTCTCTCTCATCAGAACTCCACCCAGCAGAGCGAGCCTATCACGGCCTGGCTCTCGCAGCCACTTGCGACCGTGTGGTTCATCAATAAATGCTGGATTTAGAGGTGACTACCAGAGTACGCCCCCCGCACGGAAGAGCCTGGCAAGCTACCAGGTCGTATATGATATGCCAAATACGTATATGATATGCCAAATAACAATTATAGACCTCATTCCCATGACCTGATGAAATGGTTTGAGGCTCTTTATGTTCCTGGAGCAAGCAGATGCCCTTGGGCTCTACTTGCATGAGACAGGACATGTGGAGATGTTACTGATGCCCACTCGAATAAATCAATGATGAACAGGAAGATAGTGATATATATGTATATATATATGGAGAGAGAGAGAGAGAAAGAGAGAGAGAGTATGTAAGAGTAAAGAGGAGGAATGTGGGTTAAATACAAGCCTCAGTACAAAGTACCATGTTAGAACCAGAGGAAAAGATTGTAAGATCAAAGGAAATTCCTGCCATTGCATTTGGTTCTTGGAGGAGAAAGAGATTTTCGGCAGTGGCAGAAGGACAAAGTAATCCTTAGGGGAAGAGTTGTATGTATGTGCCAAGACAGAGAGAACTGTAAACCGCAGTGGGTTTTGGAGTATGAGAATGTTGAATGTTACATGGTAGGAAAGTTCATTGAACAGTTGTGTTCAGTGAGTAATGGACTGTCTATTCTCAGCGGTCTCTCAGGGTTTCCTCCTAACACACCACAAATGCTTTAGTAAATCAGAAAGGAATTACACCCCCAAACTGATACATGCACCATCACCACTTGCCCTTTAAGATATCTGCTCTCATGGTCAGAGAAAGAGTCCAGGGAGATTGTACAGAGGGACAGATTTGCTTTGTACACTGCTGACCCCGGATCACTTGGGCTCCTGCGTTCCCCCTTGGGTGCTCTGACTCCCACACGTATCCTTAGATTCTTACATTGAATCTCTCACCCAGAGAGGACCAAGAATCACCATGAGATTAAAAAATAAAAAATCAGCACAGTCTATTCTATTATGAATTTTTTCAAAGTAAAAGCCTACCTTGTATATGTGATTACAGTCCTCCCTGCCTTCTCTGTGTTGTTGCTTTAGAATCTCTCTGTCTCTCCGACCTTTGACTGTGATTCTGTTTGTTGTAATACTTGATGGGTTTCTTGTATGCATAATATAAACAGATTCTTCTTATACTCAGTGTGTTGGTGAATTCAGATAGTTCATGTTTAGGAGCATAGTTGCCCTATTTCGGGTTTCATTATTGCCATCCTGTTTGAATTTAACAGGTGTGGGTATTAGTTTTTATTCTATTTGTTTGGGGGGTAGAGGAGAGGCGCCCAGCTTACTCAGAGTTTACTCTCTCTGCTTCTCTCAGGGCTCGGTCCTGGTGGGGTTCAGGAAACAACATGGATGCTGTGGGAGAATTCAGGTCTGCTGCATACGAGACAAGTATGTTACTTGCTGTGCATTCTCTCCAATGCCTCTGGTCTTTGCTGGTCTTTTCATTTCTAATGTTTCTCTTCTTTGAGTTTGTAACCTGTCTTTTTATTGGGTGCTTTTTCCAGTTGCTGCTCACAGCTTCAATTTTTATTCCAAGTTCCTTAGCTTCACATTTGAGTTCTGTGAGTTCTGTAAAAAACTAATCAGTTTTATCATATCACGTTCTATGTATGTACTAGTCTTTTCTGTAACATCATTTCCTACATTTAAATTAAACAGATTCTATCCTTAGGAAAAAAAATTCCATCACAAACAGCTCTCCTGAAAACGATTGTGGCATGTCTGAGATTTGTCCACTGAAGCTGTATTTAGGAGTCGGCCCCCGCTCTCTGATTCTGCTTAGTGTCCAAGGGATGGAATCTCCATCAGTGCTGCACATGTGTTCTTCCGTTTTCCCCAGAGCACTCCAAGACCCTGTGTGTGGTAAACAGACACGAAGGCGTCATTCTCGTAGGGATGCGTAATACCTGGTGGCTGATCCATGGTTCAGAATGTTCCATAACTGAAAATACCAGTTTCCAAGTTGGTAGGGGTGGGGTTCAGAGGCCAAGTACTTGTGTTGGCTGTGTGAAACCCTAATTTTATCCCCAGCACAGCTCAAATCCATAGTACCTTTTATCCTAAAGATCCCACAAAACTGTTTTCACCATAAGAATGTCTCACTATGTGTGTGTGTGTGTGTGTGTGTGTGTGTGCAGTGTCCAACAATCACTGGTATCACTCTGACTTTGGATTGTAGAACACGCATTTTGGACAATCACCAGAGTAAATCTAGAGTAGTTGCTTCTGTAACTTCAGGCAGACCCCACTGGCCTTTGACAACTGTGTAATGGAGCAGCAGAAATTTGCTGTCTTCGCTGATCATTTTGTCCTTGAAACAAAGAACTCCCAGCCAAATGATTCCTTCTACAATGTCGTGTCTGGATCCACCCCCTCTGGCACTGAAATTGTCTCTGCTGATGGGAAGGAACCAACCTCACCTCATCTGGTTCTCCGAGTGTGCCAGGTAAAGAAAGCCAACTTCCCAGCTCCTTCCTCATGGCTTCACCCCAGCACTTAACTTACCTGTGGTGTTGAGAGTGCAATACAGCTACTTATTGTATGGGGTTTAATAACTAAGCTTCCTGACAGTAAAAGAGTCAAGGTACAGGCTGGCTAAATGCACCTGAGGAAAAAGTGGCATCGGAAAGAAGCGAGTATCAGCACAGCGAAAGGTTCTCCTGGAGGTAGTTCATGACAAGAGGGTGTCAGAGAAGGAAAATGCTCTGCCCCCTGCATCCCGGCTGGAAGGAATTGCCATCAGATTTAGAGAGATGGAGACTGAGGGAGGTGCGATGTTGATTCTCCCCATGAGATACAGTTGAATGGGAAACAAAGAGGTTGTTTCAAAGGCAATCAGTGATAAGGCAACTTTGGAGAAGAGGGAAAGAAGATCCATTTTACCTTCTCTTGGGGATGGAAAGAAGTTAGGGAAAATGGCAGGTCTGTGAACCAGGGAAATGAGCCAGTTGGTCAAGTAGGACAGAAATATGTCCCAGGAGATCAAAGTTGAGATTTCAAAACAAATATGTATTGGCATATGTATATGTATGTTTCTGGTATTTTGCAAATCACATGTCTCAAGTGAGATAAGTATTTTATATTTTAAAATTTTTATTGAATACACAGTTACAAAGCTGTTCACAACTGGGTGTCAGTCATACAATGCTCCAATACCCATCTCTCCACCCATGCACATTTCCTACCACCAGTGTCCCAGTTTCCACTATAGTACTCTACCCTCCCACCCCCTCTCTTCCTTTCTCTTGCTCACTCTCTCTGACTCTTGCTTTTTCTCTCTGTTTCCTGTTGGGCATTGTGGTTTGCGATGCAGAAAGGTTAGCAGGTTTATCCCTGTACTTCCTTACAGCAATGCAGTTCTTGGCCAGAGTGACATTTCCAGCCATCCATGTCACAGCAGACTTCTCCATCCTAACTGCCCTCCCTCCCTCCAAAACTTGTGACCATCTTCAAAGCATGGACCAGTCCCCCTGGTCCTTGTTCTACTGTCCGTGGGTATTAATTTCTGTTTTTTCTATGTCCCACAAATATATCTCTGCATTTTAAGGTTGGTGTCTGATTTTAGGAAACACCAATGATCTCTCTGTCTCCGCAGTCACTGGACTTCTTATTCACCCAGGGCACAAGGCTGAACATTTTATCTAGCAGAGAAGTGGGGAGGGGAGGTGAGGGCCAAGAAGGAGAAGCCAAGGGCAGCAGTGCTGCTCAGAGATGGGCTGCCTGTGAATTGTAGGTCAGCTAAATCAGGACACCAAGCTACAGCTGCCTGATCCACAAAAGTCCGCGTCGCGTTCGCCAGCTTCAAATGTGCGGAAGAGAAGCCTCTCGATGGGGAAACCTTCTTCTTCCCCAATTAGTGTCTCTTCACAGTGGCAGGATGGAAAAGGTTTTACTCGGCAACATTACTGAGGATCAGTAATATGCAAAAGATCTGTGAAATCAATTCCCATTATTTCAAAGGACGCCGCATAGTAAAAATAATGCCTAGTAAAAACACTGTAATGAAACTACTGCTTAATCTGCCGTGATTATCTAAAACGAACCAACAACTGTTTCATCCTAACTCGGCAGCATCTGCCGGGTGGCACATAAACTGTGTGCCACAGCAAGGCTGCCGGCTCCAGCGGCTGACGCTGTGAATGTAGAGGTGTCACTGGGATAGAAATTCTGGGGGGGGTTGAAATTTTCCATTCTCACCTCTCCAGTTTCATTGGTTTCATGCATTCTTAGTTTTCTGCAATCATTTTTTTTATGGGAGGAAAATGAGCCCAAAGAAGAGTGAACAGAAGTGAGATTCTTTTTTGTGAAACGCTCGCTTTATCATTGATGCCAAAGACACATGGCACACAGCCTCTCTGCCCATGTTCCCTCTGCTCCTTGCTAATAGCAGTCGGCCTTGCCTGCCGCAGTTTGGCAAAAACCTCCAACATTTTTGCTGCTCTATATTTCAGCTATGACTTTTGTCATATTTTGAAAAGAAGCTCGCACCTGGCCAACCAACTTGCGTGCCAAGTTTCAGCCCAGGGAGATTTAAAATGGATTTGAGTTTCTTGCCCTATGAAATTTGGAATGTATAAAAGATGACAGTAAAGAGTCAGAGTGGAGTTCCCTCACAGAGCTGAGAATAAAATCAACGGTGTTGTGAGAGCTTAGCATTCGCTTCTCAGTATCTCTGAAAACCCAGACAGCACTTTCCTCCCCCTCTCTTTTCTTTTGCCCCATGCAGAGATTAGGAGCGCAAAAGGCAGCCCCTAAAAGGTATCCTGAGAATTGGATGCATATTTTTCCCAAGGTAGCTGGTGCAAAAGAAAAAATGAAATGGTTTCTGTTTTTAGGGTTGTCGTTACAAATCAAGATGAATATGGTGTACAGGTATTTGTCACCAGAGAAATTGTTGGAACTAACTTTGGAGGCCCCCGGGATGTATTCAATATGCCAAAAACAGTAATAATAATGGACCTCATTCCCAACGAATGGAGACGTTACTGGCGCCCGCTGGAGCAAATTGATGAACAATGGGAAAACAAGTGATACAAGTGAAGTGAACTTTGTAGGGATCAGCTTAGAGAGAAACACAACACTCCTTTCTCTAGAAATGAGTGCTTTGGACAGCTCTATTTTAGTGTCTTTTCCTCTCTTCTGTGATCCTTTCTACTCCACCAAGAAGAGAAGCGGAGGAAGATTAGAGGTTTGTCAATGTTGGTCATCAGTGAACTCCACATTAGGAAAACTAAAATGTCCTATAAACTACTGTAGATAGTCTCCTTCTCATCCACATGAAGCCCTGGTCCTCCAAACACCCAGGACCCTATTTCCAGTATGACTAAACCATGCTAGGAGTTACTTCAGAATCTTGAATGGGATGTGCTTGGGTTCAATGTATGTAGAACCTGATTTTTTTTTTGCAAAGGGTAAACACATCTGCGGCTACCTGTGTGGCCTGTAAAGATGCTTTTCAGCCCTGGAGTACTACGGTTCCAGCAGACCAGCCCTTTCATTCAGAAGCCTTTGGAAACAAACTTCAGAAGGTCATAGAAAATGGGGTTCCCTGCCCAGAAATTCAATGTCCTCACCTTCAAGCCACAGGCTCCATCTTGACCCCATAGGGCTTCCTCAAGGTAAAGGCTATGAAAACCATGTATGGGTAAGACACATAATAAAAATAAGATAACTTCCAGGTAGACGTCCACAGACTAATCCTCCCTCTGTGAAATCTAGAAGTAAAGGATCTCTCTCAATAGAGCCAATGCAATTCCATGTGCCAATAGCGCCAATTGCCAGCGGGTTCAAATAACACTTAAAGAAGAAAGTCTTAAATGTTTTAAATAAGCAACAATATATTCAATTCCATTCTCTCCTCCTATATAGCGTTGGGATAGCTGTGCTCTTTAGTATCTATATAATTAAGATGTACACTACATAAGTGATGATTTACTTTGTCGTTGCAAAGTCCGACCAGAATATTAAAGATACTGTGACTAATTATCTGGAGGGATTTTGACAGATGGAGCTAATGGAACACTGGACTGTGGCTATTTTTTTAAAGATTTTCTTGAGTAAGAAGCATACAGGTTCCTATTTCGGATCAGTATTGTTTCAGATATGTACCGATGACATGCCTATTTCATCCTATCAAAATAATTGCTTTTTATTTAAGATTCTTTAGCAACAGCTGCACAATAACTATTCCTGCCAGTGTATCTCTAAGTACTCGTCATCCCCAGCATAAAATGTCAGTCTTGCTCTAACAATAATGGGCTCATTCTTCCACAAATCTTGACTTCTGCCGTAGCGTCATCTAAGCCAGAGAGACTCATCAATTACCAGCTATCTTGTCCTTTGGCAAAATAAAAAAAATAGAGAAAGAAAAATCATTCCTATAATATTGCTGTGGAATTGTTGAATATTGACCCCTTTCATCTTTCCATGTTAAATAAATATTAACATTTCCAACATAGACTTGGAAAATCTCAGGAAACTAGAGATTTCATATCAGCCATTCTGAGGTTACCTACCCACAAAAGATAACAGATTTTTATCTTCAATCTGAAAGGACAAAGAACCTCCGGCTCAGGGCACATCTCTTTGACTCCACTGTTCTCCCTGCATTAACATACGCCTCAGAGACCTGGGCCCTATGAAAGCAGGATGAGAATGCTATTCAGGTCTCCCAGAGAGGAATCGAAAGAGCTATGCTTGGAATATCACGCCTCACTCAAGTGTGAGAAGGAATTCGGAGTTCTGACCTCCGTCGCTATTCCAGAATCAGGGACGCTGTCTCATTTGCCAAGGCACCGAAAATCAGATGGGCTGGACATGTAATGCGATTTGGAGACAACCGCTGGACTAGAGCTGTTACCCACTGGATCCCACGGGATGTCAAAAGATCACGTGGCCGCCTACCTACAAGATGGTCAGACTTCCTTGTAAAGACCCTGAAGGCCCGGTTTGAGGCTCTTCATATTCCTGAATCAACCAGATGCCATTGGGCTACATTGGCACATGATAGGGTCCAATGGAAATGTTGCTGGTGCCCGCTCGAGCAAATGATGAATAACGTGATTCAAGTGATCAAGTGATCAAGTGATCTTCATATGTTCAGGCTATGAGTGATGGTTAGGTTAAGTTTTATATCTATATATAGATTGCATTTTTATTCCCATATAGATTTGAGAAACTAAAATGTCTTTTTCTCCTGGGTTTACATGCAGAATCTCCCATACCAAAAGGTTGGCAGAAAGGACGGCAAGTAGCTAATGGAGATATTTTTAGGAGCCTGACCAAAATATATAAACAGAGAAATCCTTAGCCAATAAAATAATGTAAATCCAAAATGAATACTGGCCACTCAAGGTATGGTCTACCTATTGTGGCAATAAACCCATCTCAAAGGACTGTATTGAAAAAAAATCAGGCTTCGCCTCTTGGAAGAGATGCAAGCAAAAGAAAGATCTAGGTCATTACAGAAAATGATCGCACCTTCCGATTTGGGAGAATGTTTTTCCAGGAAGGTAAGATCTTTAACTGAGGCTGATTTATTCATTCGCTCTCTTTGTGGTAGGTAAAGTGAGTCCTGCCACACTCTATCGCCTCCCATCTCATCACCCAACAGTTTAGTATAATTTATAAGAACCCAGAACACTGTATCTTATACATACCAACCAACGGATCAATCCGTGGAATTTTCTTTTATTTTTTTTCTTTCTTCTGATAGGATAAGCAATTAGATTTGGCATGCCCTTAGAATCCAGCACTGGAGGTGGTGAGTTGTAACAGTGTTTTCTAACAAGTGATGGGTGTGTTAGCATGATCAGAGCTTGGGTCTCTGAGTCCTGACGGAGAATCCAGAGCACTTCCTTTGCTGCCAGGAAATGGTGCCACCTGGACTAGGTGTTTTCTCTCCAAGAAACACAAGCTCTTGGCCGGAGCCATAACACAGCAGGGAGGGCATTTATCTTTGACCTGACCGACGCAGGTTTGATCCCCAGCATCCCCAATGGTCCCCCAAGCACTTCCATGAGTAATTCCCAGGTGCAGAACCAGGAGTAATCCCTGAGCATCTCTGGTGTGACTCCCAAAAGCCAAAAAAATAGGAAAGAAATATATAAAGAAATATATATAAACTCATCCCAAACATGCACAAGAAAATGCAGGAAAAACATTACTTGGTTTCTGCTTCAGAAACAAGCAAATGCCAACCTGTCAGAACATCTGTCTGACCATCCTTCACTTTCAGACCCTTTGGTTTCAAAACAAGCAGATCAAAAAAAAAAATAAACAAATCCCTCCCACCCCCAAAAAATCCCCCCCCCCCATGCCATTAGGATTTCCAAAGTAAATAAAACCGTGGAGCTGCTCAGAGTGAATTGCAGCCGCAATTCCAGGGAGAACCCTGATTTTAGCACCACTGTACCAAATTTGTCATTTAGGGAAGCTTTTGGTCCCTTTATTGAGTTCCACTGTAGCGAACAATTTCTGCCTGCATCCCTCGTGTGTCCTTCTGCTTTATTATCTTTCACTGTGGATTGAGGCTCTACAATCAGTTTCACGGGAGGCCTAATTTCACTCACTGCTTATACATATGAAGGGAAGCAAGCCCCCCCCCCCCATCCCGCGCCCCCGCCCTCCTGGCTCTCAATGTTCTTATCAAATGAAGAATTGTGGATAAGGGTTAGGCGCAGATAAACATGAGTGTAGCACTTCCAGAAAGGTCACGACCTCTCCATAAGGTGCTCCTTGTTATGCCTGACCTTCAGATTTTCATCATCAGCCGCCTGACAACTTAATAATGCAGAGGAGAAGGATTCATTTTGCCCCTCTGAGAAAGCCAGCACGGGACGCCCTTTCCCTGATTATTTCCCTGGTCTCCCGGCTGCCCTTTATAAGCCAACCAGAACTCCATCAATCACGATCTTCTCTCCCTCGCCTCCTCGCCCCAATTCTGAAGCCTCTAAAGCTGCCCTGTTCCTTTTGTCTGGGGCTGGAATGTATACAAAGCCCCCCCCACTATCACCCCTCCAAAAGGGGGCTGAAGAGCACCTTTTGCAAACAGCAACCCCGAGGTTGTCTTCGTGCCAGAATCCAGGGCATTTCTCATTTCGTGCTTGCTCTTTAATGAATTAATTGATTTCCAGGAAAAAAATCTTTTGGCAAAAGGAAAAAAAAGTTCTGATTCTCATTTGGGTCTCTCCCTGTCAGGCTACCTCTCTCTTAATGAGCTCTGAGGAGAGCTGGGTTTCAAACACCCTGGATGTAAGTTAGAGGGTTTTCGGAGTTGTCTGGCCTGGTTTTTTCCTGATTGTTACGGAGGGTATTGTGACTTGAATTGGTTTTTTTTTTTATTATGCTAGATGTAGTAAAAAGAGATGAAACCTGTTTCACGCCCTCCAGCCTTCTTTTTTTCCCCCTCCTGGCTGCATGCAGAAGAGAGAAAAGAGAAAGAAGAAGATCGAGACAGCCATGAAAATACACAGGGCAGAGAGAGAGAAAGCTTGTTTTTATCTATTTATTTTTTGTAGTGGGTAGGGGGAGAATTGGGCATCTGCTTCACCTTAGCCAGGATGAGAGATGGCATGTCGAAATCTGGAAGGAAAAAAAGGACACACATATTCAGAGAAGGCGTCCAGCGTCGATTGGCCTTGGATTCTAATCGTTCCAATAAAACTGCTCTATAAAATATACATGATTTCACCTGTCACCTTACACACATTTTCCAGACAAAAGTCAGGGTTTTAGCAATATGCCTGGATGGAGATCAGTTATTGACACGGAGACCCAACTGAGGCAACTGCCTCTGCACCTTCAAACGGAACAACACCCACAGCTCAGCCATTTGAGAGACCATCGGTCTTGCCAGTCTAGCCAGTGAGTTGCCCAGCATTCCAGGCTTCCCAGGAGCAGAATGAACCGAAGACTACGCACGCCTGGGTGTTTATGACAGCTTTGCTCACATTTCTCTGCTGCACTGAATCAGAATTATTTTCTTAAGAAGGAATCAAAAGGCATGGTGGAAAAGATGTACATTGACTTGGTCAAATATCTACACACACACACACACACACACACACACATACACAGACACACATCTTTAATTATCTCCGATCATAACAAAGCCAAGAGGGAAAAGCAGGAAATGTATCACAAAATGTTTCATCAAAAACACAAATCTATCCTTTACTTCCCATGTTGAAATGGCAATGTGTCAGCCAGCTTTATTTATTTTTCTTGAGTGAATGGTGGTCTTGAGACAATAGGTCTCCCAGAAAGCATGAGACTTAATTAACACACGTGTGTTGCGGATCTGGACCATATCTGAGCAAGACACCACAGTGCTCATTCAGCTTGGTATTAACTAGAAATTTGTGGAACAGATGTGTGGGAATACTAAACCAGGATTTCGGATAATGTTGATGTCTTATTCTGAACACTCCTATGTGCAAACATAAATTGAAAAAGATGGGAACACTCAACATGGACTTGGCATCCACGAATGTGGCATGTATTTACCTACACAGATATTTAGAATATTTTTAAAAGTCTTTGTACTCGTGCCTTGGAGGGTCCCAGAAGGCCAGCAATAAACAGCAAAATGCCTCTCCCAAGAGAACTTTTTATTTGGAGCTTCAATTTGGAAACGACCAAGAACAGCCATCAATGTTCTCCTCCACAACTATAACATATCCTATAACATATCCTGTAGGTGGCGGGGGTGAGCTCTTGGCTCAAGAGTAAAACAAGTTGGAAGGGAAAGATGAGGAAATTATCTTGACAATCCTCGAGTTTGATGGTTCCCAGACAACCAGGTGGAGTTATCTGTGGATGGACAGTTGTATACATGAGTCCTGAGGTGAGATTAAGACTAAACAGATTAATTGAAACCATGAAAATAAATAGAAAAGCGTGAGAAATGAGAAAAGACATGGAGAGTGAAACGTCAACAAAACAAAACAAAACAAAACATTTAAGGTTAAAGAGTTACTGGAAGGAAGAGAAATGGGTCTGAAATGAAAAAAAAAGTGAAGAAGTGTCAGTGAAAACATGAAAATATTTTGTGTCTCTGTTGACATATTCATTGAATATTGTGCTCAACCCTCCCCACAACACGTTAGTTCCTGAAGAGAACAGATGTGCTCACAGATGTACACCCAAAATATAATAGAACCCCAACTAAATACATGCTTCAGAGCAAAAATGAATGGCAGGATACAAAGAAAATCTGAGGAGTAGTTTCTGGTATCTGGTGCTTTTGCCTGTTGAATTCCAGCATCAAGTCTCATCTGAGGACTTATTGGCTTCAAGGTGACATACAACAATCTTCACTAACTTTCTTTTTATTTTTTAGCTTTTGGGGTTACACCTCAGTGATGCTCAGGGGTTAATTCTGGCTCTGCACTCAGGTATTACACCTGGAGGTGCTCAGGGGACTATATGGCATACCTGGGATTGAACCTGGGTAAGCCGAGTGCAAGGGGAAGCTCCTATTGAACTATCGCTCTGGCCCCATCACTAACTTTCTTCTAAAGAAACATTTTTGGATCGTTTTCAGCAAGTTATTGACAACAGGGAAACATAGAATAAATTATGGAACAGCTGCTATGGGGACAGGCTTAAGGGGTGGTTGGGAAAATTGGAGATAGTGGTAGAGGGAAGGTGTAATGGTGGTGGGATTGGTCTTGGAATATTGAAAGCTGTAACAAACCATCATTAACAAGTTTGTAAATCTCAATGCTTATATAAAGTGTAAGGTGGACATTGTAAAAACTAAATTAATTAATTAAAAAATCTAGCCCAAGGGCTGAGAATATGAGTTTTGTGGCTGAGATTTTTCAGGGTTTTAGTGGAATACTCCTTGTATCTGACTTCCTAATATTCTGTATATTTCTTGTCATAAGTTACCATCTTTTCCCTGTTGTACCTATCAACGGTGTGTTCCTTGTTTGTTTTTTCTAAGCCCCATCCTGCCAGGTTCAAACTTGCTTTTCTGTGTTTGACTGGGATGAATCGCTTTGTACTCCAATTTCTACCATATGTCTGATTCTTTCCCTTTTTTCAACGCCTTGCAGAATTTCTGAGTCAAATGGTGTGAACATTTCTAAGATTTTTGATGTGATTTAGCAAATTTTTGAAAGACTGTACCAACTTAGTATCAGAGTCAGAATAGATGAGAGTCACCTTAATGAGGGATCACCCTTTGAATATTAGCTCTAAAGTTTTTAATTAAGTGGGCAAAAATAGCCCTTCGTTGCAGTTTAATCATGCTTCTTTATTTCTGAGTAGCACATGTTTACTGCTTTCTCTTCTCATTATAATTTATCTTGCAACTGTCTTGTTTATCATTAGGAAGGTGATATTCTCTCACAGATGGGCAAAGGCATTTTTATTAAGTAGTATCTGTGACCTTTGTCTTACAGATTTCCAAATAAAGTGACTTATTTTAGAATTTTGATTCTCCTTATATGAGTGTCTGATGTGCAGAAGCTTAAAATGTGTAGGTGATCAAATCTGTTTGATTTGTCTTTAATTAAAGAACTTGTGATTTACAACATCATTGATAATTGTGGTTTGGGCATATAATATTTCAATAGCAATCCCACTACCAGTGTCAACTGCCCTCCACCAAGGTTCCCATATTTCCTCCCCACCCCAACCTCTGCCCCATTCCTGCCTGCCAACTTGACAGACACATTATAAAGTTTCCGTAGTTGAAGGTTAGAACTCATGGTTCCAGTTTTGTTAAGTTTGTGTTTGGAGTTTGTGGTTATCCCACTCATCCATACCATCAGTATAATTTAAGCCCTAATGCCTGATCACCCATTACTTCCTGTTCTCTTCTCCCTCCCCCTTGAGTTCTTTCCTTATCCATCCTCCTTCCTAAACACTGGGGTCAAGGGTGATCTAGACATCCTGCTTTTACTCTAGTACATTTCCCAAACTAGTATCTTTGTTCCCCAGATAACTGAGATTGTCCTGTATTCATCTTTCTTCTTCTGGTTAGCTTCACTGTAATTAATATCTACCAGTTCTGGGCAAATTGGTTTCATCATTCCTGCTATGTATAATACTGCATACTATTCTGTTGTGTATATATTCCCCATCTTCAAAATCCATTCATCTCTTTTGGACATCTAGGGTAAATCTGTTGAATATTAAACCTTTTCCTTTTGTGTTTTATTGTTTGTCTCTAGAGAGCAATTGCATATACATCTATAGGACCTAAGGTTGTGTTTTAATCATTATCCACATATAGAAAAACTAGTAAGACTATTCAAAAGTGATTGTGTGCTGAGAGATACATGCATGGGATGTGAATTGCAGGTGCCAAATTCCATGGGGGAACATCTCTTGGTGTTGAAAGGATCACCTATGAAGTTGAAATAAGTTATTGCTTAAAGTTAATCATAGAACTAAAATTGTCCATTCTATATCTCTTTTAAGGAACTCAGAACATACCATATTACCATGCTGAAGGTCTCAAACAAATTTCAGTATTTCCCCAGGTTCAGACAGATAAAGAGAACCGACCCTTGTAGACTGACCCTACAAAATCCTGCCATAGTGATCCCATCCATGTTTGCAATTTTCATCCAAATCTACCCAGTTCTTGGCAACCTCATTCAACTGCAGGTTGAATCTCATGAAATTGATGACATTGGACCATTCAAAGAACCTCCTCCCACACACCAGACATTTTTATTTGTTTCTATCTAAGTTACAGATGGAAATCCATTCATCTTCTCCCAATGTTCTAGATATCTGTCCGCAATTCTTGTTCCCTGAAACAACTTTGGTTCAGACTCGTTGTGTTCTCATGCCTGAAAGTGAATGCCACAATCCTTGCACAAATAAAAACTTAGCTTTGGAAAGGAACCATTTATTTTTGTGGCACCACTGGCATGGATAGACATGATGGCATATAAAGTCATCCAAGGAAGTGATTTATGCAATTCCAGGGGGCCGCTTCCTACTCAGGGTCCATCTCAACGCAACTCCCTTCTCTCCCTTTAAAAAACTCTCCTCTGCTTACCCACTTTTAAATTTCTTTTTCGAGTGTTTATTAGTTTTAATTGAATCACAGTGAGATGCACAGTTACAAAGGTATTCATTATTGAATTTCAGTCATACAATGTTCTAACACCCAGAGCTCTTCACAAGTGCACATTTCCCACCACCAATGTCCCCAGTTTCCCTCCTACTGCCCCACTTGGCTCTACGGCAGGTCCTCACTCTTTTTCTCTCTCTGTCTCTGTCTCTCTTTCCTTTTGGGCATTATGGTTTGCAATACAAATACTGGAAGGTCATCAGATGTCATCAAGAAGGTCATCAAATACGGGAGTTTCTGGGGTCCCCAACTATACCAGGAAATGAGTTCCCTCCTACCTCTGAAGCTGGTAGAATGGAAGAAATGGGGAATAGATGAAAACTCAGGAATCCAGCGCAGTTTTAAAAGGATTTACTATCACAGGTTCTGATATACAGTCTAAGAACAGGAAAAACCCGGACTTTGGGTTCCTGGCTGAGCCCCAGCTATGTGAAGGCCAAAATGGCTGCCACCACATGTTAAAGCCCAACAGAGAAGAGAATGGAGAGGAGAGGCAGGAAGCCAAGGTTAGCCACAACAGCAAAAAGCCTTTCTCCCTTCCACTCAGCTTATTTTATAGATAGAAACCCAACAAAACTTACCAGGTCGGCCCATCTCTGGGCTGGGCTATCTAGAGATAAAGTCAATCGACCCTCTTGAAATGTAGATCTTTAGGTGGGCCTTTTGACTTCACAAATACCAGAGCTGATTCAAAGCCTCCCTAACAGGACTGGGAGGGGCTGCAATATAAGTATAGCTGAGCTTAAAGTAGGGTGTGTCACCCAACAATCAGGTATATCCCTTTACCTACTTTCAACACTTTCAACAAGTCTGACCCAAGTAAAGAACAGGAAGCATTTCTCTTCCTTTAATTTTCCCTCCAACATTGGCCAGAATGTACTGTGGGTAGGGCATTTGCCTTGCACATTGCCAGCATCCCGTATGGTTCCCTGAGTCCTACAAGAGTGATCCTGAGAGCAGAATCAGGTGTAAATTCTGAGCACCAACAGGTGTGACCCCAAAACAAAACCAAAATTTCACCAAAAAAAAGGCATAAAACCATGACTGAATATTTGAAGGGGAGGAAGGGATTACAAAATAGTTCAGAAGAAAAGTGAAATTTTGTGACTCCATTGAGAAAACTATCTCATTATCTGGAGAGCTCTGGGAGGAAGCAGAGATGTCCAGGTGGACTATTTGGATGCTTGTTTCTCATATGTCCATCTGCATGGTTTTCCCTGTGATTTTACTCACCTTGGATTCTCTTTGCTTCCATGCCATCTTTCTTTTTCTTCCATATGTTCAGAGCTTGCAGAACCTCTAGTATAAATATCCCAGATAGCACCTTAGCCTACCAATGGGCTTTTCCTTTCATGAGCTGCGTTGTCTGGTAGCTCTTTTAAGGGAAAACTCATAGCTCTCAGAAAAATGTAGGCACTGTGAATAAAGGCAGTGGTTTCTATGAGAAAACATATTCTCTAAGCAAAAACAAAACAAGCCTAGACTACTCTGTCCAATGGTTTCCCAGTCTCTATGTAGATTTGCATTAATCGATTGATTGATTGATTGATTGATTGGCTTTTGTGTCACACTTAACATCACTATCACTATCACTATCACTATCTTCCCATTAATCATCTATTTCCTAGAGCGGGCACCAGTAATATCTCCATATGTCCTGTCTCATGCTAGTAGAACCCAAAGGCATCCACTTGCTCCAGGAACATAAAGAGCCTCAAAAAATTATATTAGGTCACGGGAATGACCTAATATAAATATTATAGGTATTTGACATATCAAATAATACATGAGCAGCTTGCCCAGGCTTGCCGTGCAGGTGGCATACTGTTGTAGTCACCTCTAAATAAAACATTTATTGATGAACCCGCGCAGCTGCTAGCGGGCACACGAGACAGGGTTGTGATAGTCTGGTCTGCTGGGTGGAGTTGTGATGAAAGGGAAGTCCGGATGTGGAAAATGGCAGTCCCCATGGAGTAGGGGAGGGTGGTCTGGCTTGTTATGAGGCTCTGCTGGGGTGGCAGGCCAGGGCTAGAACCCGCCATGCCTCCCGGGCACCTCATGAGCAGCTGGGCACAGGGAGCAAGTAGCAGCTCTGCCCCATGTCTGAGAGTCTCTGGTTCAGCATACCTGGGCGGATTGAAAGAAAACTGCTGCAAGGTGGCTGTTGACAATCCGGGCTGTGATAGTCTGGTCTGCTGGGTGGAGTTGTGATGAGAGGGAAGTCCGGATTGTGCAAAATGGTGGGCCCCATGGAGTAGGGGATGGTGGTCTGGCTTGTTGTGAGGCTCTGCTGGATCATCGAGAGCCACCCTGCAGCAGTTTTTCTTCAATCCAGCCCAGGTATGCTGATGCAGAGACTCTCAGACATGGGGCAGAGCTGCTACTTGCTCTCCCTGTGCCCAGCTGCTCATGAGGCTTCCAGGAGGCATGGCGGGTTCTAGCCCTGGGCTGCCACCCCAGCAGAACCTCACAACAAGCCAGACCACCATCCCCTACTCCATGGGGCCCACCATTTTCCACATCCGGACTTCCCTCTTGTCACAACACCCAGCCGTCCAGACTATCAGCCCGGATCATTGACAGCCAACCTGCAGCAGTTTTCTTTCAATCCGCCCAGGTATGCTGAACCAGAGACTCTCAGACATGGGGCAGAGCTGCTACTTGCTCTCCCTGTGCCTAGCTGCTCATAAGGCGCCTGGGAGGCATGGCGGGTTCTAGCCCTGGCCTGCCACCCCACACTCAACATACTTGAAGTTATTCCTGGCTCTATACTCAGGGATGATTCCAGGCAGTGCTTGGGGACCCAATGGCATGCCAGGGATTGAAACCAGGTTGGCTGTGTGCCAGGCAAATGTTCTACAGCTCCACACCCTGTATACAAGGATTTTACTAGACATAAGGAAATCTATGTTTCATCTCGGTGAAGTAACTGGGTGATTATCCATGAAGTCCACAGTCTCTGTGTGCAATAACAAGTTTCTTCTCTTATCCTTTTTCAGTGCCCTGTATTTGGATCATAATTTGGTAACACAAATATCCTCTGACTATAGAAAAAAAAGTGAATATCTTAATTTTTCAAAACCATTTCTTTCCTGAAAGATCTTGACTTGGTAGGATGGGGTAGGAATGAAGAGAAAGTTATTTATGAAGTGAAAAATGTAATTTTCTGATAGTAATTGCTGAAATCTGAGTCTCTGAGACTCAGATACACATAGCACAGGCTACCGGCTCTCCCTGTGCCCAGCTGATCATGAGATCCTCAGGAGAGAAGGCAGGTTCTAGCCCTGGCCCACCATCCCAGCAGAACCTTGCAAGAAGCTAAAGAGTCCCACACTATTTTCAACATCTGGACTCCACAGCTGGTCAGAGCTCCACCCAGCAGAAGAGCTGATCACAAGCCCTGCTCATCAGAGTCCCATCCTACAGCAGTCTATTTCAAGTCCAGGTATGCCTGATCCAGAGACTCAGATACACGGGGCAGAGCTTCTACCGGCTCTCCTTGTGCCCAGCTGATCATGAGGCACCCGGAAGTGGAAGCGGGTTCTAGCCCTAGCCCACCATCCCAGCAGAGCCTCACAAGAAGCCAAAGGAACCCCCCACACCCTGAGGGCCTCCATTTTTAAAAAAATTTTTATTTTACCACCATGAGAACAACATTACAAAGATGTTCATGATAGTGTCTCAGTCATATATTGTTCCAGCACCCATCCCTTCACCAGTGCCCCATTCCTACCACCAATGACCCCACATTCCCCCTCTCCCAGCTCCAGAGCAGGCATTTCTTCCTTCGCCTCCCTTTCTCTCTGTCTCTCTCCATTTCTCCTTCATCTTCCTCAATCCTTATTATACCATGTGATATACAGAATTACAAGGATGTTCATAATTGGGTCTCTATAATACAGTGTTCAAGAATCCATCCCTCCACCAGTGCCAATTGCCACCACCCAATTCCCAAACATGCCCACCCAAACCCTTCCTGCCCCCATTGCAGGCGCATTTTACTTCTCTGTCTCTTTGTCTATGTCCCTGTATTTCCCAATCTCTCTTCTATTACACTTTATGGCTTATCCTATGGATAATAATAATAATGTATGATGTATGTATCTGATTATTTAATAGTGAGTTCTAGTGTGACATCATAATTCCTCATTCCCCATAACCTCTTCAGTTTGATGCAAATAGAATGATCGTTGAAGTGTAAGAGTGAGAAAGATCCTGAAAGGACCTGGTGCTAAAATACATTGAGTCAAAGATTAAACTGCGGCGGCAGAGCCGCCGCGCAACTGCAGAACCTTGGATCTGGAGTCTCTGTCTTGCAGCAGTTGGCTGTGGTGGCTGGAGCTCAGGGCCACACCCACTGGGCCCGGAAACTGGGGACTGAGTGGAGGCCCTCAATCCTTGCTCTGAGTCCAGCAGGTGCAACCGCCTGCATGGCGAGCAGGCCCTAGAAGCTATGTAGGACACGACCAGGCACTGGCCGAGCCTTTTACTTTTCCACGGGGGCCGCCATTTTTAACCTCCAGACTCCACAGCTAGTCAGAGCTCCACCCAGCAGAACAGCTGATCTTGCAGCCACACAGTTCATCAACAAATGAACGAGATGAGAGGCTACTACAAGAGTATCCCACCCACACAGCAGAGCTGGCAAGCTACCCATGTTGTATTTGATATGCCCAAAACCAGTAACAATTATAGACCTCATTCCCATGACCTAAAGGAATGGTTTGAAACTCTTCAGATGTTCCTGGAGCGAGCAGATGCCCTTGGGCTACGCTAGCATGTGACAGGATGTCTGGAGATGTTACTGGTGCCCGCCTGAGAAAATCAATGAACAATAGGAAGACAAGTGAAGTGATACAAGAATTGCTGGGATAAGATGTGTGAGTCAAACAGAGTTGTCTTTTGCTGCACCCTCCTTTGTCCCACCTTCACCAGGTCAAATTGCCAAGCTTCAGGTCATCATCCATTCTGCTGTTGCAGAGGTCTGTTCTGCAAGAGAATTAAAAAGAAAAGGAAAATAAACTCCAGAATCTCAGTTTTTATGAGAGGTTTCCTCACAGAAATATATACTACCTAAAGGAAAATGATGTAGAGGATAGGTCCCCTCTGTGAAGGGCCTGTTTTCCCAGATTGGGGCAAGAAATGCTGAAAAAGAAGAGTCTGTACTCTCTCTCTCTCACTCTCTCTCTCTCTGTGTCTCTCTGTCTCTTAGATTTTCTCTCTAGCTCTTTCTCTATCTTTCTCTATATTTTTTTCTCTGTCTCTATCTCTATATATTTCTATCTCTAGCTCTCTCTATATAGCTCTTTCTCTATCTCTGTTTCTCTTTCTCTCTATATATATCTCTTCTGTCTCTATATATCTTTATATATATATATATATATATATATACATTTATATAGTCTCTATGTCTTTCTCTCTGTATCTCTGTCCCCATCTCTGTCTTTCTCTCTTTGTCTCTCTATCTTTATCCCCCAAAGGGTTACAAGTCTTCTCCTGGGTGTTCAGGGATGCCCTGACCCCAATATCTACAATCTCTGGCTCTGCAGTGGCTCTTCTTGGCAGAGAATCAACCCAGAAGCCTGAATAGATTTGGATGCAAAATATTTAACTTGAATAAATTACAGAAAGGAGCTCTTTCATAGTCTGACATATAGTGATGAGTCATTGATATTCATTCCTACGTAAATCCCATTTTCATTATTTTGGGAGCAGGTTATTTTGGTAACTCGAGCAGAATGACCTAATTAAAACTCAATGTAAAACCGCAGCAGAGCACACGGTACGTTACCTGTCCCAAGTAAACAGACAAGTGCAATTTATTTTGCTGGAGCTTCCCTCTTGCAAAATCACTAGTGAGTATATCACAACCAATTACAGGCCAGTGTATGTGCAAATTATTACTCTTTCAATTATTTATAGAGAGCTATGAGTGTACACAGAGTTTTATAGAGCATCAAACACAGAAGACATGGACTCTGGATGAGAAAAGCTGAGTAGCAGGGACTTCCCAGAATGACATGGCTCATGGCCACAGGATGAAATGAAATGCTTTTGCAGTCAATTAAAGGGGAAATAGGGGGAGGGGGAATGTGACCTACGCTCATCAGGGGAAAATGGAAAATTGTGCAGCAGAACAAGAATCTCATGAAATTTGAGACCATATCAAATGTTTTTATTTCCCTAACTTACAGCCTACCCCCACAGCTCTTCTCTCTTGTTTGACAATAAATTATGTTCTAGACTCTGTATTCATCTTTGTTTCCACTTGAACTTACAGTGAAAAGAAAAAATAACCAAATTACAAGATGTTCTAAGCAAAAAATAAGTTCAAACACAATGACACAGCACATTTTGAAAATATCTGGAATAAATCAAAGCCCTAATGATGAATAATAAAATTATAAACTACTGTTGCCTCTTTATAGGCAAATGACAATGAAATCTATATCCATAAAAAGAAAAGCAGTAACTTACACACTTGAAAAGGTGCTCAGAGTCGACAATAATTAGGGGAAATGACAATTAAAGTAAGATAATTTTCTGGAGAAAATTGTTTTATTATTATTTATTTTATTATACTACAGTGAGATACAATTACAAAGATGTTCATGTTTGGATTTCATCATACACTGTTCCAGCACCCATCCCTCCACCAGTGCCCATTTCACACCACCAATGTCCCCTATTTCCTCCCCCCTCCACCTGCCTGACTCTATGTCAGGCAATTTGCCCTCTTTTCTCTCTCTCTCTCTCTCTCTCTCTCTCTCTCTCTCTTCCTTATACATTTTGGTTTGCAATACATACATTTAGAGGTTATCATCTATATCCCTATGCCTATATGCTCAGTTCTAGGCTGATATTATTATTTCCAACAATTATTAGCATATTATTCCCTTCTCTGTCTTACCTAATCTCTGAATCTCACACACTTGTGGTAAATTCCATCCACTGACTAGACTTCCTGATCCATATTCTGCCTGACCTTGGATATTGCTATCATACAATTTTATTTTTATATCCCACAAATAAATGCAGTCATTCTATCTCTATCCTTTTCCCTCTCGCTAATTTCATTCCTCATGATCCTCTCTATGCCGATCCATTTATAGGCAAATTTCATAACTTCATTTTCCTGACAGTTGCATAGTATTCCATTGTATACATGTACCACAGTTTCTTTATCCAGTCGTCTGTTCTCCGGCACTCTGGTTGTTTCCAAATTCTGGCTATTATGAATAGTGCTGCTAGGAACATAAAAGTGTAGATAGTGTTTCTGCTGTGTGTTTTTAGCCTCCCAGGATATATTCCCAGAGTGGATTGCTGGGACAAATGAGAGCTCAATTTCTAGTTTTTGTCCATATTGTTTTCCAAAAAGGCTGTACCAGTCGACATTCCCACCAACAATGGATGAGAGTTTCTTTCTCCCCACATCCATGCCAGCACTTGTTGTTCTTGATCTTTTGGATATATGCCATTCTCTGTGGTGTGAGATACCTCATTGTTCTTTTAATTTGCACCTCCCTGATGATTAGTGATGATGAGCATTTTTCATATGCCTTTTGGCCATTCGAAATTTCTTCTTTGTCAAAGAGTCTGTTCATTTCTTCTTTCCATTTTTTTGATGGGGTTGGATGTTTTGTTCTTGTAAAGTTCTACCAGTTCCTGATATATCCTGGATATTAACCCCTTATCAGATGGGTATTGGGTGAATATTCTTTCCCACTCTCTAGACTGTCTTTGCATATCTTTTGAGATGCAGAAGCTTTTAAGTTTCATATAGTCCTATATCAAGAAGCCAGAGGAACCCCCACATCATGAAGGCCACTATTTTCAACATATGGACTCCACAGTTCATCAGAGCTCCACCCAAGAGATAAGCCAATCTCTCCCCATTGCAGTTCATCAATAAATGCATGAGATGAGAGCCTACTACTGAGAGTATACCACCCGCATGGCAGCCTGGCAAGCTACCCGTGTCATATTTGATACACCAAAACCCAGTAATAATTATAGACCTCATTCCCATGACCTGAAGGAATGGTTTGAGGCTATTAGTGCTCCTGGAGCAAGCAGATGCCCTTGGGCTACACTAGCATGTGATAGACATTATGGAGTTGTTACTGGTGCCTGCTCGAGCAAACTGATGAACAACGGGAAGACAAGTGAAGACAAGTCCTATATGTTTATCTTTGCTTTTCTTTGAAGATGACTTTAGCTTCAATGTCTTGGAGGATTTTATCCTATATTTTCTTTGGAGCAAGCAGATGCCCTTGGGTTATACTTGCTTGTGACAGGACGTATGGAGGTGTTACTGGTGCCCACTCGAGCAAATCGATGAACAATGGGAAGACAGTGACACAGTGACAGTGCTTTATGCATTCAGGTCTGATATTGAGACCTTTGATCCATTTTGATCTGACTTTCGTGCATGGTGTTAGACAGAGGTCTAAGTTCATTTTTTTTATATGTAGCTGCCCAGTTTTCCCAGAACCACTTGTTGAAGAGGCTTTCCTTACTCCATTTTGTAATTTGTTTCTGTTTCTTCTATTTTCTGGAAGAGCTTGAAAATGAATGGAAGTAGATTCTCTTTAAATTTTAGAAGAATTCACTATTGAATCCATCTGTACCTGGGGTTTGGTTAGGGTGTGTATTGGTATGACTTTTATAGAGAAAAGTTAAGTCATTATTAAAATTAATTTTTTAGACATACTTGGAAGTGCTCAGATGTTGCTCCTTGTTCTTTGCTCAGAGATCACCTGTGACAGTGTTTGGGGGACCCTATGCAATGTCAGAGGCTGAATCAGGGTGAATCAGAATTCGGTGAATCAGAGACTGAATCACATACAAACCAAATAGTATATGCCTCTAAACTGATACCCCATAAAAAGTAGTGGGGCTACTCATGGAACTATATACCTCTTCCCATCTGAGAGATCAAAATGCTGAGATGTTCTCTGGGCAATGGCCAGGAGTCGGAAAGGGTACATAAGACCCTCCCCTAGAGTCCTTCCATTATACTCCTAAGAAATGGGTCACTTTACACCCCTTGTCTCCAGAATCTGTGGAGAAATTCAGATCTTGTTTCGGTAACTTAAACAAAATAGCTTGTTTAAGATCTTTTAAGAGTTTTCCTCTTTCCATATCCAACCCGCCTACTTTGAACAGTGACTAGAAAAGTTCCCCCAAAGAAATGACTGGTTTTGACCCCTGACGCACTAAAAGAGCTATTTCATTAGTAGCCACTAGCCATGCATGACTGTGTTGTGGTATTTTGACTATTCACATTGCAGGTGGAGTCTGTATATGACAGTTTAGAGAGAAGGAACAATTTAACATTCTATTATCTGAGCTGCATCTGAATATTTTCGCTGTTTTTCCACAGATTAATAATTAATAATTTTGTTAGACTTGATGCCTTGTATGTTTCAAAATGTTTCATTAAAACTCTTGAAGATGCAAAAAAAAGTATACTATACTTTCTAGCCCCACTAAAAAAAAAACTTTTGTACCATCCATGGTTGCGCTCAGGGCTTCCTCCACTGTGTGCATAGAGATCACTTCTGGAAGCTCATTGGGCACCATATTGGCTACCGGAATTGAATCTAGATTGACTGTATGCAAGGAAAGTGCCCTACCTGCTGTACTATTGCCTGGTTCCCATAAATTATTTTTAAGTGTATAGCCTATATATGATATATATGTGTGTGTATATATGTATACATATGTGTCTAAGTATATGTATATAGATATAGTGTGTGTCTGTGTGCGTATCCTTGTATTTTCTTTTTTTATTTTATCATCACACGTGGTGATGCTGAGGCGCTACTACTGAGTCTGCACTCAGGAATTACTCCTGGAGATGTTAGAGGAACCATATGGGATGCCAAGCATTGTACCTGGATCCACCATGTGCAAGGCAAACGCCCTCCCCACCCATATCCATTTACTTTATTTTCTACAATAAATTACTATCTTATTTATTTCCAGATGCACTTTTTTTAATCTAAATCTTCATATTTTGTCTCCCCCACCCGCCCACCGCCATCAAACTTTTCCACATTATCTAGTATTTGACATTCTCTAAGTACAACAAAGAAGAGTGTGTTGTTTTGTGCCAGGTTTGCTGCTTGGCTTTCATGATTGGCTCCAGAGATCACTTGCCTTCACCTTTTCCCTGCCACCTCACTTATAAATCTTAATTGGATGCAGTAACATTGCCAACTCTCATCTGACTCTCATCTTCCAAGTCTTTGTGTCTCTCCTTCTGTGGGGCTTGAAGCCAAAGCTTCCAGACAAATTGGATGGCATATTTGCAAGCAACCAACTAATCTCCTCCATGGAGTCAAAGGACAGTGTGTAGGACCCCAAGAACAGAGTTCAAAGATGGGGAAAAATAAAACACTTTCTTGGATTCTAGGTTGGGTTTCTGCAATATTGAAGTTTACACGAAGAAGTCCTTGTTATCTAATATTTGAGAAGGACTCTGGATTTGGACCAAAGGACGATTGAAAGATTCAAGCCATTGCAAATTGACTTGGCATGGGAAGATTCTCCTGAGGAGCAAAGCAAACTATTGCAGTGTCACTTACAGCAGCAAGCACCATATGCTTGATACAGCAGCCATTTCTGTGGAGGTGACAGAGCCAGAGAAACATTCAGATCTGACAAGGAGGGCAGTGCTTTTTCAGCTGGGGGACCAACACTTCCTCCCCCTCAAATAACTTTAGAAATGCATAGTCTTTGCCTTACACTCTGCAGGGTCCTAGAAGTGAATGTTTTAACTAGAATGGATTTTCAATTCTATTTTGAAATTCTAAAGCTCAAGAAAGAAAAGAGGAGGTGGAAAGGATAGCACATTCAGACAAGACAGGTTTCATGTCAAGACACAGGTAAAGATGGAAAGTAATTGGGACAGAAAGACAAAGGGCCTTATCAATGTCACCTGCTCTTCACAATGGCATAGAATTTAGAGAATAACATAAAAGTGGTTTAACTGTTGAGTAAAACACTTTGTGAAAGTGGAAATTGGGAATCTCAAAGATTTCCTCATCATGAAAATTGTTTACTGCAGGAAATTTTGAATAAAAGGCACGAGTAGCAAGATAAAAGGCAGGTTTTGATAGTTTGACATGAACAATACATTTTTGAATGCATGCCATAATATTAAGGTTTTATCACAAAAATGAAAAAACTATAAGTTTGATAAATTAATTCCATTCAGTCATTTATCAAAAGTGAGATATAAATATCCCATTTTACAAACAAATGATAACTGTAAGACAACTCAATAACAATAAACAATAACAGAGTGGGTTAAGTATTACATGTATCTATATTAGATAAGCTGATAACTAAGTAAACATTAATCATGAAGAGAGTATTAACACTATAAATATTGCTGAATATGAAACTTAGCAAGAGAGAGTAGTTCATGTTCTCAAATCTGAAATTTTGCCTAAAATTGTGCTGGTTGTGTTTATAGATAGAACCTGGGAAATATCCAACACAAAGCTCTATGTCCACCTCATTGTCCTGCCCTAATATTCTATTATTCTGATGAATAAATAGGTTCAGAATGCATTGCTCTCAAAATTTTCCTTTCCCTCGTTTTTTGATAGAAGTCATAGTTTTAAGTAAGCGTTGTGGAGTAGGGATGGGCTACCTCCCCCCCACTTCCCTGTACTTCCATAAATGCCGGCAGTCATGTCCAGACCCCAAAGCTGCCACCCAGTTAGACCTTTCCTGTACCTTCACCATAAAAATACTGAATTCCTTGAACAAACACGATGACCTCTCACTACCTTTATTGCAAGCCATAGTGCACAGAAGGAGAGAGAAAGAGAGAAAAAAGAAAAGTACCTGCCATAAAGGCAGGCTGGAGGTGGTGGTGGTGGTGGTGATGGTGGTGGCCGGAAGGAAACTGGGGACGTTGGTGGCGGGAAAAGTGCACTGGTGTAGGGATGGGTATTGGAACATTGTATGACTGAAACTCAGTCATACACAGCTTTGTAATGGTCTAGCTCACAGTGACTCGATTTTAAAAAAAGAATAAATAAATAGGCGTTGTGCACTTTTCAAGAATGGGGAGATGATATGGCACATAGCCCCCGTGCTTTTGAACGTGATCTGGTCCACCTTTTGCGTGCTCTGAGTCCAAAGTGCTGAATAATGAAGAGTCATGGCAGTGGGGAGAATGGTTGGGCTGTTTCCTAATCTGGGCAGGGATGTCCAGGATGAGTCACTTCAAGATAAAATGGACCATTGACGTTACAGTTTGTTTGGACTTCCTTTTAAATCAGCATCAGCCAACCTACCCTGTATGTCTCTCCTTCACAGATAATTCATGCTTTAAATATATCAATTATTCCAGATCCTGGACAGGACATACTTCCAGTTTGTTTAGGTTTGTTCAATGCCTCATTACAGCTATTAGCACGACATCAAAAGAAGTAGGTACTGCATGGAGGGTGTAATTAAAGGTTGTATTTTTTTAATTTAGTGGTGCTGTGCACGAAAGAGTGATTGTTGTTGTGGCAAAGATGGTGTTGAATAGTACTGAGTTACAGAAACTAAAAAGGAAAAAATGTCTAACCAGGTGTAGAGACTGCATTGATAGAGGGCGCCCCTGAATACTGAGAGACCAAAAGATCAAAGATTAAAGGGTTGGAAATCACTTACTTCTGTCATAACACTTACGTTTTAGTCTAGCTGGCTGTTTATTTACTGTTCTTTCAGTGGCCTATTATTTCTTGCGTGTATGGACTGCATCAGTTTCATCTGCAGGGTGCCTGCCCCAAGCCCCACCCCCCAAACAGTCCTGCAGAGAAGCATGATGAATGTATGTCAGGGAAACATGGAGTAAAACTAGAAGGAGAGAAGACAGGAAAACATGCCATTCAAAGAAGGGCATCCCAGGATCCTCTTGTGCAGACATGGGGGTTTGTACCTTCAGGACCTGGGAGTCCTGGGTTACAAAGCATTCCTGCTTTGGGTGGGGAAAGACTCTTAAATACATCATGATCCCTCCACCCACACCCCCCCCCAGACACACATACTATACCATAATTAATGTGCCATGGAAAGCTATATGAAAAATAGTTTTTCATCCTCGAAAAGTTGAGATCATTTTTAATTTCTGTTGTAAGAGTAATTATTAAGGGGATCAACTGATTGGCTTTTACCCCTTTAATAAGTGGTCAACTACTGTCATGTTTTTTAAGATGGCCAAACTAGAAACTTCTATGTTCCTGAGTTGGTTAAATAAAGGCCTGAATGCGTACAGAGATAAATAGATGAGGTTACTACACTCAAACTCTAAACCCTGACATTGTAATATTAGAATAAAAGTTCCTCATATTAAAGATGCATGCTCCATAATTGAAAAGTATCAATGAAATCAAAATAAGTTTGAGAGATTTTAGAATTAAATTTGTGTTTATATGGAATAATATTTGGCTACTTGGGGAGGACAGATATAAAACCATGGGAGTTCTTTCTTGGGTGTTATGAATATTTTGGTGGAAAACAGTCCCCAAAAAGTTAGATGCATGCATTTATAAGCTCATTAATATAACTTTAATCTCTTGCCTGTATATACTTTATTATATATGACTATATAATATATAGTATAGTATAATATAATGCTGGATTTTGAGATGACTACAAGAGTATGCTACCCGCACGACAGAGCCTGGCAAGCTACCCGTGTCGTATTTGATATGCCAGATACCAGTAACAATTATAGACCTCATTCCCATGACCTGATGGAATGGTTTGAGGCTCTTTATGTTCCTGGAGCAAGCAGGTGCCCTTGGGCTCTACTTGCATGAGACAGGTCATATGGAGATGTTACTGGTGCCCACTCGAGCAAATCGATGATGAACGGGAAGATAGTGATCCGGTAATACAGTGATAGAGTAATATATATATATATACTATATTCAATTATATATTATATAATATATGCTATATTATATAGTAAACATAACTATATAATTATATACTGTGTTATATATTCTATTTTTTTTCTTTTTGGGTCACACCTGGAGACGCTCAGGGGGTTACTCCTGGCTCTGCACTCAGGAATTACTCCTGGCGGTGCTCGGCGTACCATATGGGATGCCGGGATTGACCCCAGGCCGGCATAGGCAGGCCACATGCAAGGCAAATGCCCTACCCACTGGGCTATCGCTCTGGCCCCTATTCTGTGTTATATATAATATATTGTTATATATTATATATAGTATATATACTAGTATATAGTAGTAGAACATGTATTCTGTACATATACATATATACTGTGTCTATATACAACATATATAGTATATATACTGTACTAAACTTTGTACTTTTACCAAAGGAATACTTTAATCCCACATTATATAGCTAATTATGGTCTTCTATATTTATTAAGCCCATAGAGGTCTCTATCTGACTTCATAGACTTTGTTCTACAATTTAGGGGTATAAGAAAATAAGAATCATTATGTGTCAATCATTGGTAATGCTTTTTCTCCTTCCATGTATAATATGAGGTCATGACATACTCTCAGCCCTGTGAACCCTATAGGTCCCCAGCAGTCACTGCCATTGGGTCCAAGGTGCCATGTAAGTTCTTCAAACAAATTCTAACAATCTAATTGTAGACATACTCCATGCATTATCAAGTGTCTCTTGGGCACATGTTTGTTAAGAAGACTGTTTGCATTCCGAGGAGGGACAGTCCACTCCAGTAGGAGCAGGAGCAGAATCGCATTTAACCCGTGTTCTGGTTTTGGGTCTTGAAGTATGGCTTAGAGTTTTGAGGCTGAGGATGATCTAATAGGACAAGACTTAAAGAAGTAGGCAGAGGATTAATGTCTTTCATATTTATTATGACTCAAGGTTGTATTTCACTAATGTATGCTTGGGCCAAAGTGATAAGACAGCAAATAGGGCACTTGCCTTTCATGCAGCCACCATAGGGTCTCGTGGAGCCCCACCAGAAGCGATCCCTGAGCAGAGAGCCAGGAGTAAGCCCTGAGCACTGCCCCGTGTGGCCCCAGACAAAAAACAGAACAAAAAAGCTAAGGTGCTTTCTTAGATTCCAAGGAAACACCCAATTGTAGCTTAGTTCCCCCTAACTGCCCCTACCAGAGCTTTACGTTTCAGACATTCCCACTTAGCTTGTGTCTTTCCAGTAGAACTTCAGCTCTCCAATCTCTCGTGTTGGTATCTCTTGGAGCATTTAATGTGATAGTGCATTATGAAAATGCTGAAACTCTGACTTATGGACTGGGGAATCACCTTGGGCAGGTTATTTCTTTTAGGTTATTTGATTTGGGGCCACACCCAGCAATGCTCAGGGGTTTCTCTGCACTCAGGAATCACTTCTGGGAGTGCTCAGGGGATCCTATGGATTGTTAGGGATGGCACCTGAGTCAGCCACATGCAAGGCAACTGCCCTCCCAACTGGGCTATGACTCTCACCCTGGGCTGGTTATTTCTCGACTGCATTTCCTGTACCATCCATCCTTGATATTTCTTATACTTAATGCAAAGCTATTTAATACTGGCCACCCATAGACTTTTCCCAGAACACAGAGGTTTAATAAAACATGAATTTATATTTAATTAATAAAATTAACAGCAAGTGATCATTTCCCTATAGGACCAAGTGTTTCATAAAGACAACACGTGCAACATAAAGGTAATTTTCACAGGACCAAAGTGCAATGATATCTATTCACAGAAAGTCTCGAGAACTCAAAGACGCAATCTGTGACCTTTCTTCGGTTAAGCGATAGATTTTAGTGACATGGTATCAGCCAGGCAAACAGAGAAACGTCTAATTTGCCTTCCTTACAAAAGGAAAAATACATTGGGATTCCACTGGGATTGCTTATCCCACTGCTCAGTGGCCTTTGTCATTCACTATTGTTATTATTCTGAATATAAGACACAGCAAACTAATAAGACACACTCACACTCGGCTTCCCGTCAACAGCTTACACACATTCTGACAGTGTCATATGATGTATCTTTAAGTTGTGACTTTATGGTTTATCATGGTTTTCCCTGGGGAATAGCATAATGACCTAGGTGGTGATGATTTACAGATGGTTTAGGAGGACTCATTGTCCATGCCTTGAAAATACTGAAATGAACACTCAGCATTTTTCCATGTTGTTTGCCCCTCAATTTTCAGCACCAGAAAAATCTCAAGAACTAATTTGGAATGCAAATTCTCAAGTACCACCTTTGACCTATCAAATCACAAATTCTTGGGGTAGAAGCCCAACAGTGACATGCTTTAGCAATTGCTTCAATTATTTCTAGTATACTTAAGAGTGTAAGTTTTGTTTCCAGATACAAACTAGATCACATTTCAGCCCAGTGAGACTTAGTTAGTTGTTAGTGAGACTAACTTGGTTGTTACTCCAAGAAAGTAAGAGAGCTAATAACGCACATTAAAATTATATAGAATCACAATATAACATAAGGTAAACTCCTTATATTTGGTAAATTTTGGGATCCCACTGTAGCAGGAAGCTCTTCAACTATAATCACAAATCAAGATTTGTGAAATCAAAAACACTCTGGTAAAAATATTAAAGAGCTTTAAAATATAATAAAAAACACATTGTGCTTCTTTCAAATTCAAATCTTCAATTAATATTTTACTGTATTCCATTTATTCCTGCATTATAATTTCTTTATGCTAAAGAAATATAAAAATCTATACTTTGCCACGGAACTATTTCAAGACTCATTTTAATGACATCATATAAAAATTCCACTTTACTAAGAGCATCCATAGCATAAATACCCTGTAATAAGACATTTTAATATCAGCAAAAATGTGTGCGTTTGCACCTCTCTTAATGTGATGGATAAGAACATCCAAATTAGTATTTTAGCACCACCTTTGGACTACATTAGCAAAAATAAATATTAACCTAAGAAACATATGATGGAAAATCATTAGCATTATACAAAAAATTAATTCAAAATGGTATATTGATCTTTAAGTCACTTCAAATAAAACACTAAGTAATTCTAAATATTTCCATAGCAAATTCCTTCAACATTTCACATTTTTTAGATAACTTAAGAGGAAGGAATTTAAGAAGCATCGAGGCAGATGTATTTTTTAAAATTCCGTGATCAGAGAATGAATTCCCACAAATAGCTTTGAAGTCAAACTCTTTTAAGGCATGCCTGTTGTAGTTTTATTTCCTACTGAAAATAGAGTAAGTATTTGTATAAATTACTCTCATTACTTGGTGTATTTAGGTAAAATAACGTGTTTACAGAAAGCCAGACCTCTAGAAAAAGCATCACTTTGAATAGAGGATATATGAATGAGGTCCATATTGTTTGGAAAAACCATAGAGGGAAATTTTTATTATGAAATAAAGAAAGAAAGTGCTTCTACTGCTTCTTCCCACTATACATATTCCATATGCTAAATTCTGAAACACTGATTTTCTACACTTGATCTTAGCCAAAAGGCCGAGAAGCTGAAACACTAAATTTCTAGACAGAAAAGCAGAAGAAAGATTCATGTTAGTGTTAGGGGGAAAAAAAAACTTGGACTGGGAGAAAAGGTTCTAAGCAATGATGATGAGCTGGCAGATGACTTCAGAAAGCCCTGTCAGGTTATACCGCAGACCTTGCCCAAACATAGCCAACTACTCTCCAAGTACTTTTTGATATGAACCATTGTACAGCTTTTACTTGAAACACTGGTGGTATTGATTTTTGTCTTTATTTTTCACTGTTTTACTACATGTAACACCCCCCCTTCCTTTTGGGTGAGGGAGTACCTGCTTTTCTCCATTGTTACCTGCCTTGCATAATGTATGATGCTGAATCTGTTGTTTTGCTTACATATGCTCCTGTTTTTAATGTTTGTTTTTCTCTTGCTGGCTATGATTTTCAATTTATTTTTTTAGCTTAATAAATTTTATTAGGAAGTGTCTATTTCGTTCCCTCTCCCATTCTGTATTTATACTTATGAGGGTTCTCTGGCATCCTTCAACTGATGATTTTATTCATTTTTCAATTTTTAGAAACTTTTAAATTATAATTTCTTCAAATATTTTGGTGCCAAGGCTCTTATTTTCCTTCAGGGTGACAGTTGTATGTTAAAATATTTGGTATTTTATTTTCATAGCTTAAATCATTGTTTGTTGCCACTCAGTCAGTTTTCTATTTATATTCCTGCTGCATAATTTCTATTTTATCATTCACTTAACTAATCCTGTATTACATGTGTCCATTCAATGACAGACCTCTCCAAATAATTCATTTATGGACCAGAGTCATAGTATAGTAGGTGGGCTGTTGCCTTGTATGCAGATGACCCAGGTTGGACCCCGACCTGGGTCAGCATCCCATGTGGTCCTCTGAGCCCTACCAGGAGTAATTTTGGCACAGAGCCAAGATTAACCCTTAAGCATTGATAGGTTATGGCCCAAATCATTTCTTCTAAAATGAAAGAAATTGTCTTTGGGGGCTGTAGAGATAGTACAGTAGGTAGAACACTTGCCTGGCACATGGCCAGCCTGGGTTTGAGCCTCGGCATTCCACATGGTCCCATGAACACTGCCAGGAATAATTGCAGAGTGTAGAGCCATGTGTAACCCGAAAACTGTATGTGTGGCTCCAAAACAAAACAAAATAATTTATTTAATGTAGCATGTCCAGCAATTTCATCTGACTTTAAATAGCTTTGACTTCTCAGCTGAGGGGCCTTACACAGTCAAGCATTATGTGAGATTCTTTAATGTGCTACCAATAATTATTTGAAATATGCTACTTCTTGTCACTTGTCACTTGTCTTCCTGTTGTTCATTGGTTTTGCTCGAGCAGGCACCAGTAACATCTTCATTCATTGGAAATGAGGTCCATTATTGTTACTGTTTTTGGCATATCAAATACACCATGAGTAGCTTGCCAGACTCTACCACGGATGCTACTTCTAGATCTTTTTATGTTAGCTACATTGTTTTCTAAAATTAGGTCTGGATTATGGTAAATACACCCTTTTTAGTCCTACTGTACCTGCAAATTTTTAAAGTATTCCTGATAATAATTAGACATGCCTTTTCCTGCCATTAATGTGTCGGTCTAGAAAGAAAGTGAATTGGGTTTAGATTCTGTTCCTCCAGTTTTCTTCAAGGTACGATAGATTGAGTAGTGTCATGTTAATTCTTGATTTAGGAAGAGTTTACACTCCACCCTGACTAGTTCCCATCAGGAACTGCTATAGAAGGATCCCTCAAGCTCCAGCTCTCAGCAGAACTTTGCTTCTCTTTACTCAGTGATTGTCTTAGTGTGGAGGGCATGGAATGAGTTTTGTTTCCTCTGTTCCATCCATTCAGGGTCTTTCTTCATCCCAGCCTCTATTCCCAGGGCAACCAAACTCTGCATGTGGAGTGCTTGAGAAAAAGATAGTCCCGGGTTCCTGTCCTAGAAGTGACCGAATTGTTATTTGTGTGGGCCCTGCTTCAAGGAAACATGGCTTTTGGGAACAGAATGATAGTACAGTGGGTAAGGTTTTTTTGCCTTGCACATGACCAATCTGGGGTCATTGCTGGCATCCCATATGTCCCCCATGCACTGCCAGGAGGAACTCCTTAGTGCAGAGCCAGGAGTAACCCCTGAGCATCACGGGTGTGACCCAAAAAGCAAAAAGAGAAAAAAGATTAAAAAACATGACTTTTTCCTGTTACTCTTTGTACATTTTGAAACAGTTGCTTGCTCTTATGAGATGGAAAAGGCTCTTGTCCTTCAAGGTAGCTTAAACTCTTTGTTCTATACTAGAGAACTACAAAGAGTCACAGTGGAATTGGGATATTCTACAGGATGCAGTCGGTAACCCCAATGTGTCTATGGATGGGTTCTTTCCAAATTCCTACTCTAACTCTACTTCTCGTGAGCACACTGTACATGGTACAGGTAGTTGTGAAGGAGTTGGCAAGCTTAGACTATGTCTCATACTCTCATTTAGACTTTAAAAATTCACTAAAATTTCAGTGGCTTTAGAAGGGCATTATAATATGCATTATAATACATTACACAGATTCAATGCAGTCCCTATAAGGATACCCATGACATTTTTAAAAAATAGACCAAACACTCGTGAAATGCATCACTTGTCTTGTCTTCCCATTGTTCATTGGTTTGATTGAGCAGGCGCCAGTAACATCTCCATCTGTGCTTGCCGCATGCTAGCATAGCCCAAGGGCCTCTGCTTGCTCCAGGAACACTAAGAGCCTCAAACCTTTCATTCAGGTGATGGGAATGAGGTCTATTGTTGTTACTATTTTGGGATTATCCAATACATGATGGATCGCTTGCTAAGCTCTGCCATGTGGGCGCTCTCAGTTCTTGCAATTAGTGATGTAACGCATAGCCACATTACATCATACATGTATAATATTTCATATATACATATATTTCATATATGTATATTTCATATTACATATGAAATGCATATATAACAATAAGACCCCCCAAGAATAGCTAAAACAATTCTTGGGAAAAAGAAGATGGGAGGCATCACCTTCCCGAACTTCAAACTGTACTACAAAGTGGTAGTAATTAAAACAGCATGGTACTGGAATAAAGACAGGCCCACAGATCAATGGAGTCGAGTTGAATATCCTGACACAAACCCTCAAATATATGATCATTTAATCTTTGATAAAAGAGCAAGAAATATGAGACATATGAAGTGAATTAAGTAAAGCTTCTTCAACAAGTGGTGCTGGGAACACTGGGTGACTACATGTAAAATATTAACTCAGATTACTTTCTAACCCCATGTCACACACACACACACACACACTTCAATGGCTTTTTTTTACCTTCTTTTTATATAAGTTATTTCTTTCACCTCAAATAGGTAAATAAAGTTGCGTGTTCCCTCTCTCTTTGGAGGGTCTTTGTAATATTTGAAATGTAATCCACTTGTTTGCCTCACACCGAGCTTTCTGATAGGATTCAGGAAGAGCTGGGTTTTTGCAGACTTTACATCTAGTTCTCATTATTCAGAGGGGGGGGTAACGTTCTCCTGTGACTTGCAGAAATTCATTCTTAAGTTGCTTTTTGAATCTTGAAACTCCCTTTCTAGAAAACACAAACATAACAAAAAATAAGCACTACCTAAAACATGAAACTCTTCATTTTTAACTGTGTATGAATCTGCAACTGAAAACTCTAACACACTATAAATCAAAGGTAGGTCCTTCTTAGCCCAAAACAAATTTTTAAAAAATTATTATAGTAAAAGTACTTACAGACTTTTTTTTTTTTTTTGCCTTTTTTGGGTCACACCCCGCAATGCTCAGGGGTTTCTCCCTGGCTCTGCACTCAGGAATTACTCCTGGCGGTGCTCGGGGGACCATATGGGATGCCGGGGATTGAACCCTGGCTGACATGGGCCGGCTGCGTGCAAGGCAAAGCGCCCCTACCCGCTGGGCTATTGCTCCGGCCCCAACTTACAGACTTTACAAATTTAAAAAAAAAAGTACAACATCCATTAAAAAGGCACAACCCAAGGTTTGAATTTTAATTTTAAAGTTCTACACACACTTTTTTGGAGAAGTTCAGAAGAAAATGGAATATAGTCTATATAGAGCTGATTGTGTTTATACAGTTAGTGTCGTGTTTTCACCTCTCTCTCTTTAGTTATCACAGGCTGGTGTGTTTTTGAAGGAAAATTTACTTAGCGGAGACATCATGTATTTAGGACTAAAGATATTATGAAATCTCTAACTTGGTTGTGGAAGCTCTGACTTGTTTCCAATACTTTTGGGCCTAATTCATTGTATTGTGAGGAAAGTGTAAAAAAAGTAAAGCAGTTGGTGGCTCTATGAAGGGTAGTGAGGATTTTATTTTAGAAGTCTCTAACATTATATAGGTTTTAAATGATTTGGGGGAAAGAATGCTTGGTGAAGGCTCTCGCCTGGCACATAGCCACCTCCTGGTTGATACCTGGCACTACCCTCAAAGCATGACCCTTGACCACATAGCCAGGAGAAGGCCCCTGAGCTCCACTAGTTGTGGCCCCAAAGACAAAGAAGCAAAAACTCTTTCCATCTTGAAACATGGTCCTAAGAAGTGCAATAACCGCATTTAATAGAGCTTGTTAGAAATGTAGATTCTTGAACCCCATTAGAAATCAGTACTTGTATTTCAAAAATCACAAGGAAATCTTACATATTTCAAAGCTGAAAAATACCACCCTAGGGGGGAAAAGAAAGAAAGAAAGGAAAAAATACCGCTCTAAAAGGTATTTAGAATATCAAGGAGCAAACCAGAGTTTGACAAAAGAAAAAAAAATCTGCGTGGAAAAGAAATATTTTGTTTTACCATGGTGGTGTCAACTCAGCTGTAGCAACACACATTTCTAACATGGGAGATTGCTGATAACATGTATATCCATCTTGTACCCATGTTATCAGGCACCCACACTTGCCAACATCTGCCATTCACAGATAAAGTTAGCATTTTTGAAATGAGTCCTTATATCAATCTATTTGTGTTCCAATAATCACTGAATGTTTATTTTCTGTCTCAGGAAGAATGTGTCCGCCTGCGTGCACTCCCATCCCTCCTGACCTCGTATTCCATTGGTTGTTTCTCACCTCAAACAAGAGGCTTAGAAATGTGCATTTGGGGAGCTGCATTGAGTTTATGGGGTTAGAAAGTACCTAGTAAGGAAATGTCTCAGGTAAAATGAGTTTCCCTGCTAATTCCTTTTCATAGCTGCTTTCTGAATCTGACCTCACTTTCTTTCTTTGGCTGCAATTTGAAATGCAAATAAAAAAAAGTGGTATAAATTCCTATTGATTATTCTGGGACTTTAAAAAAAGGAAGACAGCTTTTGTTTTTTTGCGAAAAGATGCATATGCTCAAACTATAATAGGCCTATCAAAAAAGGAGAAAAGTGTATTATTGAAGAGGAGAAAACCGCATCAGAGAGAGCTATTTTAAATGGCTTCTCTTTGCATTTGACAAACCTACGATTTGACACTTTTTGCTTATTTTTCCAAATAAATAAAGGAGCCAAGAAAGAAGCCGAACCGTAGCCAAAATCCTTAAGAGAGACCCGGATGAAACACTTTCTTCACCACATTCACATCCTCAAAGTTTTACTGATCATCTACTGTAAACCGACACTGAATACATCTTTTCAGGTCCGTGGCTTTTTCAATGTCTAAAAAGAAACTGTTAGGAATTATGCAATTATTTATTTACTCCTGTTTTTTGGAAGAACTGTAGCAAATAGCAATGTTGTTTATCTGCAATCTTCTTAGATATAATGATTATTCAGACCAATTAAAAAGGAAATAGTGAAGGAAATTTTCTTTACAAATTTAAGGGAAAAAATCAGGTTTTTTTTTTTTTTCATTTTGAGTCAGACCTGGCGATGCTCAGGGGTTACCTCCTGGCTCTGCTCTCAGGAATTACTCCTGGCGGTGCTCGAGGGACCATATGGGATGCCCGAGATCCAACCCCAGTGGGCTGCGTGCAAGGCAAACGCCCTACCCGCTGGACTATCTCTCCAAAATCAGGTTTTTTTGTAACCACAAATCTGATAGGACACTTTTTTGGTCTGTTTTGTGTTTTGTTTTGTTTGGGGACAAATAGTTCTCAAGGGCTAGTGTTTAAAGTTGTTTGCAGCAGAGCCTGGGTGGTGGGGAAGGGGGATTTGAACCTGGTCTTGGAATACAGAACATGTATCTGAACCCTTTAAGCTATTTATTTCCCCCAACCTCGGGGCGGGGTGGGGATATTCATAAACACTTTAAAATATGAAACTAGCACAATGTAATAGGCTTGGTTTTAATTTTCATACTCACATAATTCTTTTTTCTTTCTTTCTTTTTTTTCCTTCTTTTTTTTTTCTTTTTTGGGTCACACCTGGCAATGCTCAGGGATTACTCCTGGCTCTGCACTCAGGAATTACTCCTGGCGGTGCTCAGGGGACCATATGGGACGCCGAGGACTGAACCCAGGTCGGCCGCATGCAAGGCAAATGCCTTACCTGCTGGACTATGGCTCCGGTCCCTCACCTAATTTTTTTAAACATTTTATTATACCACCGTGAGATATACAATTACAATGTTGTTCATATTTGGAGGTTTCGGTCACATAGTGTTCCAGCACCCGCCCTCCACCAGTGCCCATTTCCCACCACCTATGTCCCCCAATTCCCTCCCCCTCCCATAGCCTGCCTAAATGGCAGGTTCTTTATCTCTTTTCTCTCTCTCCTCTCTCTCCCTTCCTTCTCCTACAGAGTGTGGGTTGCACTACATACACTTAGAAGCCATCATGTGCATTTTTTTTGCCTGTATTTAGTGCTCAGTTCTATGTTGGTATCAGCCCTTTTGACATTTATTCACACATGTTCCCTTCTCTATATTACCTAGCCCCTCACCTAATTTTTAACCTTCAAGAAATGCCCTACCTGCTAGACTATCGCTCCGGCCCCTCACCTAATTCTTAACCTTCAAGATAAGTTCGTATTCCTCAATGCTCACAAATACTTAGAGATTGAACTACTCACTTAAGCCTATTCTGCTGAATCCTTGTGTTTTAAGTGATTTGCTGGTAAAGCTTAGGGAGGTTGGCATGTGTGGTTTGTATGAGATCTTAAAATAAGAGTTAGTTCAAAGGTAAAAGTAAAGATTTATATAAGATATGTGTAAAATGCAAAAGTGTTCTTTAAATTTCTAGGTCTAAGAGAATTCCTAAATGTTATCTGCTATATGATTTAGTCGAAGTTTTATTATTTTATAATATATAAAACATATATGTATACATATATTTATATATAAATATGTTGATTATATCTCTGAATATATATTATTATAACATGTTATGAAAGTGACAATGAAGAACAAATCAAGGTGAGAATTTTAAGAGGCATAAATTTAAGTATTGCTTTGATAAAAAAATGGTCAGACTTCTTCATCAAGACCCTGAACGAATAGTTTAAGGATTTTCATATTCCTGGAGCAAACAGATGCCACTTGGCTACACTGGGAGGTGACAGGGACAAATGGAAACTTTACTGGTGCCCGCTCAAGCAAATCGCTGAATAACAAGATGTCAAGTGATCAAGTGATCAAGCTCCTATATAAATCTGCCTCTCCCACTGCTGAAAATACTCATCCTGTCCCACATAAGCTCTGCTCCATGCACTTGTGACCCAAAATTTAAAAAAAAATTAAAAAAAAAAGAGAAACTAGAAATTCCTGCATTGAGTATTGACTTCAATGATCTTTGCATCATTACATAGGGAACTATCCACATTTGCACCAATGGCATGTAGTGATCATTTTCTCCTTGGATTTAAAATTCTTCCACTGCTCCTTGAGCTTGAGATGATTGTGTGTCTCTCAGCATCCTTGTCTTTCTATGCGCCATGGTGTATCACTGCTTTCTTCTGTACTTTCTCTGTATTTAGTACATTTTCTTCTCTCTACCTTCCAAAGGCTAATACTATCCTAAACCCAGTCTCTTCACTGGATTCTCAGCATTGCTGTTATTCTTTAGAGTATATTCAGATCATAGACAGAAGAATTGGGTTGTCTGTTTTCTGTCCCTAAATATCGCCACATTTTATCTGGTAATATTGTGTTCATTTGGGGCCCTGAGCGATAGCACAGCAGGTAGGGAGTTTGCCTTGCACTTGGCTGACGCTGGGTTCAATTGTCCGGCATCCCATATGGTCCCCTAAGCACTGCCAGCAGTAACTCCTGAGTGAAGAACCAGGAGTAATCCCTGAACGTTTCGGGTGTGGCCCCCAAAAATAGCTTTCCTGTTTAGTTATACTGGGGTAGGTTTCAGAGCTTCATTTTCCCTTAGGTTTGATGATATGCCTCTTAATCGCCCACAGATTTATCTGGCATTTGCTCTTATTTTCTTTGTCAGCAAGTGAGAAGTTTATTAAATCCCAAACAACTTAAATAAAAGTACATAACACTAAGATATGTGTGTATCTGGAAACTCAGAGACCAAGCAAAATCTTACAATCTTAGAGAAATTATTTATGAATGAAGTGTATATATATATATATATATGTGTGTGTGTGTATATATATGTATATATATATATATATATATATATATATATATTTGCTTTTAGGGTCACACCCAGCGATGTCCAGGGGTTACTC
>JAJIBD010028904.1:0-21928 GCA_021461705.1 Cryptotis parvus
GGTCTTGATGATGTCACTGGCACTGAACATGCTTTTCTCACTGAACTTGCTTTCTTACTGAACATGCTTTCTCATTTTTATATGAGGATAATACATACTTTACAGTGTTGATATGTTTCTGCTTATTGATATAGACATTTTATGCATCACAAATAAAAATAAATACCACTAGGTCCAAATTTTGGCCCATAGTTCTTCAAACACCAGGAGACTCCTAACACCTCTCCCTCAGCTTCAGCTAAAAGGACAAGAGTATCTGGCCAGTATTTATTCCTGTTTCTAGGATAACTATGACTGTTTGGCAACACAATGGGGACTCCCGGTAGCAGCAACCTTGCTCTCATGCATTTGCTCCAGAGAAATCAAGAAATAATTACCTTTTATTTAGAGACTTGATTGATGCAACAACCTTCCCCGTGGCTGTGGAGAGTAAAACTGGGCCAAGGAGAATAACCTGAGTTTTATTCTGTCTGATTGCTCTTGCTGCAGGAATAACTTGAGTTCAGGGTGCTGTGTACTGCAGCTGATTAAAAAGAGGACCTTGGGCACAGCGACTCCCAGACATCTTGATTGCGGTAATGAGGGCTCCTGTTCCAATCTGATGCATATTCTGAGAATGTGATGCCCTGCAGCGCCAAGACAGCACTCTGCTTTCTCTGAAATCAAACAGAAAACCAATATAAAAGTCAGTAACAATGTCAAAGGACTGGAATCTGTCCTAAGTAAGAACTTCACCCCAGTAGGTGTTTCTTTACCCCTGGGAAAATGCATAGCTGCAGCTACTTACAGTTGTAAATAGCAGTCACCCATCACCCGGGTGTTTATTAAACAATAGGGAGTTACTTTCTAAAGTGTTTATTTTGTGCTAGGTGCTAAGAAACAGGTAGGGTGATTGCCTTGCATGCAGTTGATCAGGTTCAAGGTTCAATTCTATGGTTCTTCTAGCCCCAGACAGAATGACCTGTGAGAAGAGGGCCAGGAGTAAGCTCTGAGTCCCTCCCTGGTATGGTCAAAACCCCAAAATAAAAATGCATGTACCTATTTTAGTGATTGTGGTGGCTGTATGACAACCTAAACTTATCAATTGGAAATAAACAGCAAAAAAATACAATTTTACCCATATATACCATATATATACATATATATACATATATATGTGTGTGTGTGTATATATATATATATATATATATATAATTACTGTATTACTGTATGACTGTTGTTCAGCAATTTGCTCGAGTAGGCACCAGTAACATCTCCATATGTCCTGTCACAAGCAAGTGTAGCCCAAGGGCATCTGCTTGCTCCAGGGACAGGAAGAGCCTGAAACCATTTCAGGTCATGGAATTGAGGTCCATGATTGTTACTGGTTCTTGGCATATCAAATAAAACACACGTAGCTTGCCAGGCTCTGCCTTGTAGGTGGTATATTCCCAGTAGAAGGCTCTCATCTGGAGCATTTACTGATGAAACTTAAAGGGAAAGATCAGGTTTTCTCTTGGATGGAGCTCTGAGGAACTGTGGAGTATGGATGTTGAGAATGACTGACCTCATGATGTGTGGGTTGCTCTGGCTTCTTGCTAGGCTTACTGGGATGACAGGCATCAGTTAGAACCAGCCTAGAACTATATCTACATCTACATCTACATCTATATCTATATCTATCTCTATCTCTACCTCTACCTCTACATCTATATCTATATCTAATCTATATCTATATCTATATCTATATCTATATCTATATCTATATCTATATCTATATCTATATACCTATATCTATACACCTATACCTATACCTATAACTATATCTATATCTATACCTATACCTATATCTATAGCTATATCTATAGTTATAGCTCTATCTATATCTGCATCTATCTCTATATCTATCTCTATATCTACATCTATCTCTATCTCTATCTCTATCTCTATCTAAATCTATATCTATATATATACTGGTAATACTCAGGAGTTACTCATTGCTCTTCACTAAGGAATTACTCCTTATGGTGCTCAGGGGACCATATGGGATGCCGGGGATCAAACCCAGGTTGGTTGCATGCAAGGCAAACGCCCCCCCCCACTGGACTATCGCTCTTGACCCCACCCACATATTTTTAAGGAATTCAGAAAAATGTCAGAAATCCTTAAGATTATAAACACTTCAATCCTAAAGCTCTCATTAATTTAACTAACTTCTTATCTCTTAAGGCCTCTTTAAAATAAATTAAAAACTGTTTAAGTCTGTCAACACTAATCAGGCAAATAGGGGAGGCATTGGAGTGGGTGCTTTGGGTAGGGACTCGTAAGATTAGTGAGCTCTGAAGTATAATTGCTGTTGTGCTACAGCGAGCTTCAAATCCTGACATCAAGGTTCACATTTCAACTAGCTGTTTGTTATTTTGTAAATCATTTTATCCTTCTCAGTTTCAGTTTATAACAAAGTAGGATCATGGTTGGGCTGGTGTGATAGTGCAGCAAGTAGAGCATGCACCTTGCTGGCTACTAACTCAGGTTTGATCCCTTGCATACACCATTTGTTACACCCAACACCACCAGGAGTAATTCCTCAGTATAGTTTGTGAAGTAAACTCTGATCATTGCCAGGTGTCATCCAAGAGCCAAAATAAATAAAAAATAAAAGTTGGGGTGATAAATTGATCTCATTCTTAAATTTTTTAAAGTGGTATTCCATTTCACGTCAGAGCCTGCAAGTTACCCGCACAGCAGAGCCTGGCAAGCTACCCGTGTTGTATTTGATATGCCAAATACCAGGAACAATTATAGACCTCATTCCCATTTCCTGATGGATAGTTTGAGGCTCTTTATGTTCCTGGAGCAAGTAGATGATTTTGACCTACACTAGCATGTGACAGGAAATATGGAGATGTTACTAGTGCCTGCTCTAGCAAATCGATGATCAACAGGAAGACAAGTGATACAAGTGATTCCATTCCAGAGTCACTGGATTTCAGCTGAATGTGCATAAGCTTTCTACTTAGTGGGGTTCTTCATCTTGGTGTAAACACACCCCTGCAGGTCTAGATATCCAATGTTTTCCTTCTAACTTTTAATTTATAGCACACTCCATAGTATACATTTATATGCCATAAAACACAATGAATCTACACTTATTTTATATATAAATAATAATATATTCATATAAACTGCCTATATACAAGTGAAATCTTAAATTATTACATATTTTCCAGTCTTATTTTAATTTTAATTTAAAAATTACAGTATTCTATTACCTACCACAGTACCTTTTCTGGGGAAAAGACTATGCAATTCAATTGTAGCAGTGATTGTTCATATGTCATTTATTATATTAGCTTGAGAGAGAACTGCTTATGGTGAGCTCAGGGTGAGAAAACTGCATTCATCTAGTTCATACTTAATATTGAGTCAAAACAATGATAAATTGGGCAAGGAAATCTTACATGTTAGAACCATAAAAATGTTGAAGAGGCTAAATTTTTAAAATTCAGACTCTGTTTTAAATCTAAGATATGTCATTTTGTTGCTCTATAGCTTCAGAAAATAGGAAAACATAGAATAATTAATGTCATTAAATAAATAGCAAATAATTATGCTAATAAGTATGTTATTAATTATAACATAATTATCCTAGACTTTCAAAGCTGGATTGATATATTGCTGGTAGGCTATCTGCCTTGCATGGTGCCAAATTGGGTTCAATCCTGGCACTCCATATGGTTCCCAATCCCTTCTAGGAGTTATCTCTGAATACAGAGTCCGAAGTAAGCCCTGAGCACTGCCTGGCTGGCCTGAGACCAAACAAACAAGCAGAAAGAAGAAACCACCAATACAGGTGGGGATGTGATGGGGAAAGAACGCTCATCCGCCACCAGTGGGATGTAGTTGAATTCAGCCTCCATTGAAAAGTGCACAGAGACTTTTCAAAATTTTTTAAGAATTGAGCTTCCATGTGAACTAGCAATTTAGTTCATGGTTTCTGGCACCCAAGTAGATGGTCTATTGTGTTGGGAGGAGGAAGAGCCTGGGACATTTGTGGAGAGAAGCTGAAACTAGTGTTGATAGTGTTGTTTAAACACTGTATGCCTAAAACTCGGTTATTTGGGATTTTTTTTTTTGGTTTTGGTCCTCTTGGGGGTCCCAGCCTCAGCAGTTCTTAAGACCTTTTCTGTATTCAGGGATCACTCCTGGCAGTACTTGGGGCAACTTAAGTGTGCCAGAATCTAAGTAGGGTCTGCTGGATGGAAGGCAAGCCATAAACGCCTAACTCTCTCTGACCCTGACATTCTATTTTTAACGGTATTGTAAATCATTGTACATAGATAAAAATTGAAAAAAATCCTCACTTAAATTGGCCTAAAGAGGGTCTTTTACTCCATCTTGTTTTTTGCTCCCTTTCCCTTACGCTTCCTTGCCTTCCCTTCCCTCCCCTTCCTTTCCCATTTTTTTCTTTTACCTTCTTTCCCTCCTTTCCTCACTCCCTCACTTGCATCTTCCTTTTTATTTCTCCCTTTCTTCCTCCTTTTCTCTTTTCAATTACTCTCTATTAATTTCTCTATTTCTTCCTTCCTTCACTTCTTCCCTCCCTCTATCTCTCCTTCCTTTCTTGCTTTCTTGTAAATACAACATGAAGAGGAAGTTATTTCATATTCTTTAGCCTGCAGTTTGAGGGGAAAAACAGGAAATCAAATGTAAATTCCATTTAGGATTTGTAAGAATCAGGGATATACCACTGTTGATTTCTTGTTTTGTTTTTTTTCTCTCAAACTGCAGGCTGAATGATAAGAAATAACTTCCTCTTCACATTGGGAATTACCACCGCTTGACAGGGAAAAAATGTCTTCTCTCTATCCTTAAAGAATAGGCTTGGCAACATATATTCTTCATTGATCATTACTTAGAGTTGGATTGAATTTATAAATTAAGACAAGAGAAAATATAATTTTCCACAATTAACTTTCTGATATGTCTCTCTCCTGATTATTTTATTCTTATTCCAATCATAAATATGATTGGAATGAAGTGAAACGCTTAAATATCTCTGTTTCAAATTTGAGTGTCAGTGTCATGGGACAATAAAAAAGTCATAGGCTCATTTTTAATATGCAAAACACAAGTTTTCAAACATAACTTTTAAAAATAAGTTGTTACGTTCATAAAGCATTCATTACTGAATATGATCTTTCTGTTTCTTGGTCTTCTACTGATGCATTAAAATCAAATAAATTCATTTTTGCATTTTATGTCTGAATTTTTTTGTTTTCTGATTATTAAAAAGCTGATAAAGGTGATGCCTTCTATTAATTTTTCCTGCTTTATTTGTGACTACTTAATAAATTCATTAATTAGAATTAAAATACTGATTTGAACAAGTGTTTCATCAGCTGACTCATTCTCACTTCTTAGAATAATTTTAATTAGAATAACCTTCATAACATTTTTAGTTTAGTAAATGCACCACTAATAATGCATTCACCTTAAATAAAAGACTTGTCAATAAGGTCCAGGGGCTGATTAAACAACACGACATATCTCTTCTTTTATGCTGATGTGTGTCTATAATATAGTGAGAAATAATTCTGTTCTCTATCACTGCTAAAGCACTTTCTAAATCCTTTTCAATAAATCTCTTTTCAACTTTATATTTTAGAATGTTTACTTGAGAAAATCTTTCCTCACTTCTCTTTTTATTTAAACTTATATTTATTCTATACATTTTAAAAATGTTATGTTTGATTATTTCTGTTCATAAGTATCATTGATTTCTATCATCATAGTTCTATTTCATAGATACAAGTTATTCTCAAACTAAGTGCAATTAGTTTTAATACTCTATTTCACCAAAAATTATTTGGAATTATTTTATAAGTGAATCACCTGTATAATTCTTTTAATTGTTTTATTACAGGAAAATGTGGGAATCTAGATGTAGTACAGAAATGATATACATGTATTGCACATGGACCCTGGTTCTGTTTTGGGGATCACATGGTCACTTCTAAAAGTGGTTCCTGAACACAGAACCAGAAACAGCCCTTGAGGGCCGCTGTCTGTGCCCCACTATATTTATAAGTATTATATATGTATATGTATATAAATATATATCTGCAATATATATATACACAGACTTTTTTATTATTTTCAATTTATTTTTACACAGTTTTTCTAGTTTTCACAATAATTTTTCACTCAACTAGGAAATAAATACTTTTTAACCAATAATTCCTCATTATACATTCTCTCTTGGCTCTTGATAATGAGTTTACCTGCTCTAAATGTTTCAGATGTTTAAACCATCGGCTAGCCATTATTTTGTGTCTGGCTTCTATTTGTATCATCATAAATTCAAGTTTGCCTCTGTGTTTCAGATTTTCATTGCTTTTGTGACTGATTCACATGAATTTTCTTGTATTACATGTTTATACACATAGATATGTATATATGTACATATATATACATATATTATTTTTACACATATATATGTATATTTTTTAATCCGGCCCAGGTATGCTGATCCAGAGACAGACATGGGGCAGAGCTGCTACTTGCTCTCCCTGTGCCCAGCCGCTCACAAGGAGCCCAGGAGAGATGGCAGGTTCTAGCCCTGGCCCGCCACCCCAGCAGAGCCTTGCAACAAGACAGATGACCCCCACTCCATGAGGGCCTGCATTTTCCACATCCGAACTTCTCTCTCGTCAGAACTCCACCCAGCAGACCAGCCTATCACAGTCCGGCTTGCGCGCCGCACAAGTGGCTGCGCGGTTCATCATTAAATGCTGGACTTAGAGATGACTGCAAGAGTATGCTACCCTGACGGCAGAGCCCTGGCAAAGCTACCCGTGTTGTATTTGATATGCCAAATACCAGTAACAATTTTAGACCTCATTCCGCAATGGATTGTGGCTCTTTATGTTCCTGGAGCAAGCAGGTGCCCTTGGGCCCTACTAGCATGAGACAGGTCATATGGAGATGTTACTGGGGCCGCCGAGCAAATTGATGATGAACGGGAAGACAGTATCACTGTCTTCCCGTTGTTCATCAATTTGCTCGCGAGGGCCCCAGTAACATCTCCATATGTCCTGTCTCATGCAAGTAGGGCCCAAGGGCACCTGCTTGCTCCAGGAACATAAAGAGCCTCAAACCATCCATCAGGTCATGGGAATGAGGTCTATAATTGTTACTGGTATTTGGCATATCAAATACGACACGGGTAGCTTGCCAGGCTCTGCTGTGTGGGTATCATAATCTTGTAGTCATCTCAAAATCCAGCATTTATTGATGAACTGAGCGGCCGCTTGCCGCCACGCCGAGCTGGTCTGTGATAGGCTGGTCTGCTGGGTGGAGTTCTGACGAGGGGGAAGTCCAGATGTGGAAAATGGAGGTCCTCATGGAGTGGGGGGTCATCATGGAGTGGGGGGGGTCATCTGGCTTGTTGTGAGGCTCTGCTGGGGTGGCGGGCCAGGGCTAGAACCTGCCATCCCTCCAGGGTGCCTCATGAGTGGCTGTGCACAGTGAGAGCCAGTAGCAGCTCTCACTGTGTATATGTATATACACATGTGTATATGTACATCTATACATGTATGTACATTATATATGTATGCATATATGACATTAGGTTGTTTTCCAAACATTAAGTTAAATGGTTAATCTGCAGCATATGTTTAGCTTGCTCTATCAAAGTGATTTTACAGAATTTGCCACATTTATGTTAATGAAATACATCCTTTTGCAACTTGCAGGACCTCATCAATGGTAAGATGACTATTCTGTCTATTTTTCCCCAAAGATTCAGCATAAAAAGGGAGAAATTTGGTGCCAGGAGATAGTTACACGTGCTGTGTTCTGAAACTACTCTGGATACCACTTACGAACTTTTCAGAGCATGGCTGGGTTTGACTCTGGTGGACCCTGAACACAACCATGTATAGCCCTAGAGGCTACCGAGTGCCACAAGTGACTCTACTACTCCCCCAACAATGTAAGGCCATAGCAGCACCACATCCTTGAACCCTAGCATTTATCTGTTAGCCTTATTTTCCTAATATCCCTAGGAATAGCCCAGAAGTTCCTATAATCGCTTTTCAATAATCTCTCACCTCCTAGAAATACAAAAAAGGTTTACAAAAAGCTGTTGGAAACTGCAAGTATTGAATTGATCTGTATTTTATCAATGGTCATTACTGCTTAACTAGGAAAATGTATATAATTTTCCAAATTTCTCAAAGTGTTTAATGGAGATACAAAAATATCTCAATATTTGACTAATGTGAAATATCGGAAAGTGTATGGCTTGAGACTCACTCAATTCTATTAAACAAGAGGAAGATAAACTGATGCTTAATTGTCAACCAGCAGTTAATACGGTCTGTTTGAAAAATATCCATGGACTCATCTTTAATTATTTCTGTTTGAATATTGTGTATTTGTTTACTTTTCTGCCTAACAAAACATTACAACTAGAGTAGAAAATAGAATATCCTCTAAATTTTCTTTATGAAGCATAAACATAATTAGGAAAAATTATTCTTCCCTTGTCCATTATAAAAATTACTTCTTAGTGTTTCAATTCATTCCCTGAAATGCACTTCAAAACTGAAGTGTGATATATATATTCATTTTCTTGATGTCTATAGTTAAGATAAGTTATAGCTAGATATCTAAATTCTGTAGGTGTAAGCAATGCTCTGTGTATGAAAAAAGCAGTCTCATTTTCAAAGAATCTCCATTAAATCAGAAGAACTATTGAACTTGTCTGCCATCTACAAAATGGTAATTAAAATTTCCATATTGCCACAGGGCAGTAAAATTACTACAGTTCTTATATAGTCTGATGCAGCATTTCAGCATGTTGTAATTACATTGATATCTTGCAAGACAAACTCAAAAGGAAGATAGGATTATTTTAGCATGTTTCAGATTAATCACCACCTTAGGGATATTTCTGACTCTACCTTTTATATGGGAGCCTCTGTTACTAGCTCAGAAAAACTTCTCTCTAGTATCTGTTTTCAAAAACATTGTACTATAAATATATGTATGTTTATTTGAAATATGTACAAATATATATTTATAAATGTATAAATGGATCTCGCTGTTGTAGCTCACACCAACTTAAAACTTGGAGAAGTAATTTCCATTTCTCTTCACTTATGTGAAAAATGACTCTGTCTTTGAATTATTAAACCCTCAGTATTATTAATTTAGTATTTTTTATATGTTGTGAAAACACATGGAATGATAACCACACTCCGTTTTCTTTAAAAAAAATACAATCCCCGCTTCCTTTAAGAATTCATGTTTTATATTCTCAACCTTATCTTCTCTCTCTCTCTTTCTCTCTCTTTTCCTCCCTTCCTCTCTCCTCCTTGTGCAATGGTAATCTCAGTTATGTTAAAAAAAATCCCTTACTTTAGCTTTGTATATTGTTTTTTCAGTTTGTCTCTTGGTGTTGTTTTGTTTTGTGGTTTAACCTAAAAGTAGACAGGACTCACTCCTGACTCCTTAACTATAAATTTATTAAACAGTACTTAATCCCTAACAACCAGTTATTCGTGTCACTCTTTTATTAAATTTTCCAGTTCTAATCAGACACTCCACCTAACTCCACTAATTCCTTGCCACTATATTTTCCCTTTATTTCTAAAAATATCTCATAAGTGAAAAGTGAGGGGAAGTGATAGTCCAGCAGGTATGGCGTTTGCCTTACATGTGGTCGACCCAGTTTCTGTCCCTGGCATCCTATATGGTCACCTGAGCACCCCTAGGAGTAATTCCTGAGTGCAGATCCAGGAGCAACCCTGAGCATTGCTGAGTGTGGCCCAAAAAAGCAAAAAAAATAAAAAGTCATTAAAAAAACAAAGAAAAATAAACATTTGTTGTACAGCTAAGCTTTATTATAGTGTAAAAAAATTACAGATATACAAATGTGTATTAAATATTACTTACCCATCATATTTGATTAGTAAATAAGAAACTATTTCCCATGGGTCCTACACTATTTTGCATACCAACAAATATATAAGTGATCCAGTTACTCCACTTAATTGCTAGTATTTGGTTTTATTCCTATGCTCTTATTTTATTTCCTTTACATGTTATTGTGATTTTAATAGCAACATCCTTGAATTAAATTATGGTTAATAACTATGTTCAATCTCTTAAATATGCTATTACATTTATCTCTTCATTGGAATTTTTTTTAGTATGTATTTTGTTCATATTCCAATGTTTTAATCTGGTAAATTTTGCCAACCATTTTATATGTACTAGATACTACGTCCTTCTCAGGTATATAATTAAAAGCATTTTCTCATAATATTTTGATTTTTAAAGAAATTCTCTTTAATAGGCTTTTACTGAGTAAAAGCGCTCTTTATCTACGGTGCTTTTATTGTCAAGTCTCAAAAGTGTTGGTTGTTCCTGTAGCCTCACTGATTTTCCCTATTATATATATTGCTTATATATAAGTCTACCATTAATTTTACTTCAGATTTGTGTAGTAGGTAAAGTTTTTTCTATAGATTATTTTATTTTTAGTCTATGAACACATGATTTCTCAAGCATACATTATTAACAAAATACAGATAACACCAGCTCTTACTGGGGATTGGCCTGGGTTTGCAGACTTGGACTGCGGGCATTTTTGACTTTGTGGACGGTGACTGAAAGCAAGGAATATTGGCGCTGTGGTGGCAGGAAGATGGTTTACAGAAACTGGCCAGAGGCAGAGAAGTTAGATACTACAGAAGGTTAGAAGACAGAGGGGGTGGGAGGAAGCCCCCAGTCTGGTCCGGCCTGTAGCAGTGGTTGGTTTTCCTCCCTGTTCCAGCTGTGTTGCAGCATCAGCACTGGGCCATACCTGCAGTAGGCCAGTGCATTGCCCCTCCTTTTACACAGATGTATTCTATTGAATTCATAAATAAATGCAATAAATAGAATAAAACTCCATCCAGCAGATGAGCCTATCACAGCCCGGATCATCGACACCCACCCTGCAGCAGTTTTTTTTTTTTCAATCCCGCCCAGGTATGCTGATCCAGAGACTAACAGACATGGGGCAGAGCTGGTACCAGCTTTCCCTGAGCCCAGCTGCTCACGAGGCACCCGGGAGGGATGGCAGGTTCTAGCCCTGGCCCGCCACCCCAGCAGAGCCTCACAAGCCAGACAATGCCCCACTCCATGAGGGCTGCCATTTTCCACATCCAGACCTCCCTCACAGCCCGGCTCACGCAGTCACTTGCAGTTAGTCAATAAATGCTGTATTTGGAGGTGACTACAAGAGTATGCCACCCGCATGGCAGAGCCTGGCAAGCTGCCCGTGTCATATTTGATATGCCAAATACCAGTAACAATTATGGTAGGTCATTCCCATGACCTAATATAATGATTATGTTCCTGGAGTGAGCAGATGCCCTTGGGCTCTACTAGTATAAGACAGGACATATGGAGATGTTACTGGTGCCCGCTCGAGGCAAATAGATGATGAATGGGAAGATAGTGATAGATAGTGATTACTTCCAATCAGTGGCATTTACATCAGTGCTAAAAATCAGGTAGACATTAACTTAAATTTTCATGAGTTAAAATCCTCCACTTTAACTGCTTGAATTTAGTTTGTGTACAACCTTAGCCATAATTTGTTGGTGAATGCACTTTATCATTTTGAGGATGTTCTCTATTCTTAATTTTTTGAGAGCTTTTGTTGAGACTTAAGTTCTGTAAACATTTTAATTTTTTATGCAACAATTGATATATGATTTTTCTCTTTACTTTGTCAAAAGTTTTAAATATGACAATTGATTTTGAAATGTTGAGCCATTCTTGCATAATTTTTTCTTAGCAATTTATTTCTTATTTTCCTGAATTCTATCTTAAATATTTATTGAGATTTTTTATATTTATATTCATAATGGATATAAATTTATAGTTCTTTTTTCTGTTGTTACTATAGGCTTTTTCTGTGCTAGACATTTTTATAATAGAGTGACCCAACACGCCTTTTTGGGACAGATTCAGTGATGCCTTAGGGGCATTTCTGGCTCTTTGCTCAGGGGTAACTCCAAGAGATGCTCAGGATTTTCTCTCAGCACTCGGGTTTGAACCAGGAATGACTGGACACAAGGAAAGTACCTAAATCCCTGTTCTGTTGGTTGTTCAAGCCCTTCATAAAAAAAATAGGAATAATAATAGCAGTTGGGAATTGTTTGCTCCTTTTTGCATTAATTTGCTTTAAATTTGTTGAGAATTATGGCTTATAAGTTTTCATATTACTGCTTTTTACCTGTAGTGCTACTTTCCAAGCCTACCACCAACGGCAATGGACTCATCAGCACTGTGTCAAGAATTTCTCCCTCCTCCCCCAAGCTTTGTCAACAAGGGTATTAGTTCATCTTTAAGGGCCTTGATAAGCTTTTCAAGTCACTAGTTCCTTGAGGTTTATCTTTCTATCTTTTAGTTGTTTTTGACTAGATATATTATAGTCATTTTTACTCTATTTTATCAAGTTCTGGCAATATTTTGTGTTTTTTTTTTAAGAATTGGTTCATTCATTTGAAGGTGTTGAATTTATGAGCATAGAATCATTTATATTGTTTTATCCTTTTAGTGCTCAGGTGAACTATAATGAAAATAATTTTGTCTTGTTATTTTTTCATGTATTTTTAGAACTTTGTCAATTTTAACGTTTTTAAAGTGGTATTATGGTTTCATTTTTTCCTTATTTATTAAATTGTATTGTTATCTACTCCAATTGCAGTGCTCTTCTTTTTTTGGCTTGTACTGGGCCTAGTACACTACTCTTTTTAGTGTTGTCATAAACAGAACCTGAGGACATTTATTTGAATCTTTTTTTTAACTTCTAACATAAACATATACTAGTATCTTGTAGAGGCATATTTGGAAACATACCACTTATTTCATTTTTTTATTTTTATTCATTTTCTTTGCTGTCTTTTTTGTAACACTTAGCAGCAGTATTTAAGTCATTTAATGCTTTTTTTTAACCAAGATTATTTATACAGGTGCTATTCCCTCCATGAGAATCCTCATTGATTCTTGTTATTTCAAGTTTATTCTTATTATGATCAGATTAACCCAGTTACATTACTCTGATTTTTGATATTGTTGAAGTTTGCTGTATAACCCACAATATGATATAGAATGTGAAAGCTCAAAAGAAGTCATAAAATATGATTATTTAGTTATAATTGTACAGAGATTTCTATATTTATCAGTTGGACCCTCTCAGTGTAATGTGTTCCTCAGATATTTGAGCTATTGATTTTTCTATTAATAGTTTGATCAGAAGTTTATCTTGGCATCAAAAAAATAAACATTTACTGATGAAACTTAAAAGGAAAAGATTTACTGGTGAAACGCATTTACTGATGAAGCTTAAAAGGGAAAACATCAGATTTTCTCTAAGGTGGAGATCTTGGGCGGTGTTAATAGTTTAATACCATCCTAACTGTTATAGCTACTATATAGGGGGGACATTTTAATCTCTAACTATAGACAATTTTAAACAAAGATATAATTACCTACCATTATTTCATCTGGAAAGAAGTCTTGCAGTCTCGCCCACCTACAAGATGGTCAGACTTCCTTGTAAAGACGCTGAAGGAACGGTTTGAGGCTCTTCATATTCCTGAATCAACCAGATGCCATTGGGCTACATTGGCACGTGATAGGGTCCAATGGAATTGTTACTGGCGCCCGCTCGAGCAAATCAATGAATAATGGGATTCAAGTGATCAAGTGATCAAGTTTAATCAGCTGCTGTAAGGGCAGTGCTATATTCTCGAACTGTAGTAACAGAGTTCAATCAGTTCAGTCTTTGTTTCACATATTTTGCACATCTACTCCTTGAGAGTTCTCAATTCTTTTTGGATTGTCTTATCTTCTTGGTTAATTACTCCTTTTATTATGTAATGACTCATTTAATTGTTTTATGGTTTGGGCATTAGTACTCTTTTAATAAAGCCAGAGTCTTGTCTAACTTTTGTGGGCAATGATTGCAGTAGCAGTTTAATTTCAGACTATCCAGTGGTATTTTCATTTTCTTAACTAATCTGGTCATTCTAGGGCTATCACGGCGTCTTTGTGGATGTTATTCCACTGAATAGGGATTTTTCCTATGAGGACTAAAGTGCATTAGGATACACTTTCATTGGATGGCTATTTCATTAGGAGATCTTAATCCTTCTAGTTGTATTCCTTTAGATCTTCCATTTGTGCCAACTTTACTGGTTGATCTGTGCCACTCTGGTAAGCAATACTTAATCTTGAGCTGATATCTCTATTAGCAGAAAAGAGTCTCAGGTCAAATAGTTAAGTGGTTCTGGTTCATCTGTTATTTTTCTTACTATCTATTATGGGGAAATAAAAACTTCCTATAGTACCTTCTGCACTATGCTATAGATGAAAATAATGGCTATTGATGGCCTTTCTTTGCTATGAAAGGATGAGAGATGTCTTAATAAAGTGTTAGTGCTTAAATCCTGAGATTCCACATAAGCTTCTGTATTCTTGTGACTAAGATAAGTAAATAGAATGAATCCAAGCCATCTTAAATTAAAAATCTGAACTACTCAGCCTTATTTAATTTCTTTCTCTTGTATAATTATTGCTTTTAAAACCATTAATTATGTGCTTTATATGTCTTATTTATTTTTTTATTTTAAATTTAATTTTATTATTTTCCCCCCAAATATCATTACACCATTTTAGACATACAATTGAAAGATGCTCATGTAGAGTTTTGGATCCACAGTGTTCCAACACCCATCCCTCCACCCAAACCCATCTACCATCACCAATGTCCCCACCTCCCTCCCTCCCGCACCTCAATTACTTGGCAGATACTGTATGTCATTTCTTTCGTCTTTATATCTCCTTCCCGATAAACTTTCCTGCTCTTCATGGAATACAGTGTATTAAAAGACATTACTGTTTCACTATTTTAGTGGACCGCGCGCCGCGATCTGGGCTTGAACTAGTTTTGCTCAGTTGATCTGGTCGTGGGTCAGTTTCTCAGCGTCCGGACAGCGAAGATGGTGGCTAGTGTGATGGGCGAGTTTCATCTGGCTGCTTCCGGGACCCCCCAGAGGCGATGGGCCAACACCCCAAACCCATCTGCCCTCCTCGGGATCCCATCGTCAGCTGGGCTCGGCGCGAGCCGTGGCTCCAGTCTCCCCAGCCGCATGCGAGCTCTGCATACTGGTTCCCGGGCAGTTCCTGGGCGGGTCCACCTATATGTCTTATTTATAGTCCTAAATACTCCATGAATACAGGACATATATTTAGTCTTTGTATGCTTAAAAACTCTGTTTTTATTTTACAGAGAAAGATGTTACATTTAAATATAGGAGAAATAATTATACATATAGATTAATTATTTAGAAAAATATACAAATTTTCTCTATTTCTTTTTTCGGTCATGAGTAGAACTGTGGTGTTGTCTCAATAAACATTAGGCACTAGGAATGTTCAATGCTGTCTAACTTGAATGTTGATATTTGGAAAGGAATCATTTCTGTGAATAAGATACGTGCGTGTGCATGCATGTGTGTGTTTTGTTATATGAATAGACCAACACAGTATTATTCTTAGAGAAATAAGTCAGACTGTGTTGCAGAACTCCAAAGGGCCGCTGCATCTGCTCTGAAATTGCCGCCTGCAAATCACTTCGTAGATAAGGGGGTAGTCTAAATGTGGCAGTTTATCTGATCATGTATGCTGTACTAGCTGGTATAAATACTCTCCCAAGCTACCACAATCATTGTGGGACTAGCTAGATCTTACCAGCATATTAGCCTGGCAATGTAGGACCCCAAGTAATTAGACCAGAGAGAAATGCTGTTTGCTTCCAAGCAAACAAGCATGGCTCCCTGATATACTCAAAGGCAACTAAAATACAAAATTACAATGAAGTAGAAGAGACTTGTGAAGGCTTGGAGAAATATTTAACTGGCATTAGTATTAGTCTTTGGTACAGAGACATGCCATCTCAGAAACCCCCTTCCCTACCCTATAAAGGCATTCCCAGGCAGATCTTGGCTCAAAACATTAGCATACTAAAGGGCCTAGGTGAGGTGCAGGGAGGGATTATCTAAGGGCATTTGACCCTCCCTGCTTTCCATAACAGTGGGAGAAAGGTCTGAGTGGCAGAGGTATAAAACTAGTGGTTTCCTCTCTCCGCGCTTCTTTGTGGGCGCTCTCTTTGTGAGCTCACACCCTTCTTGGAAGTCTTGTCTTCTTCCCCTTTACAAAGCCTTTACGTGGTGGCTGCCATCTTGGCCTACACGTGGCTGGGGTTCTAGCCTGGAATTCTAAGCACCGGGCTTTTCCTTTTGCTGATTTGTATGCATGAACCTGTGATAAGTAAAGCCTTTTAAAACTGCATCGGATTCCTGAGTTTTCATCCATTCCTCGCCCGGCCGGAGGTAGAAGGGAACTTCGCTTCCCGGCACTGTTGGGGACCCTGGCGGCACGCCCGACAAGACTGTAAGACTAATGACACATGATTTCACTTATATGTGACATAGGGGAAATGAACAAGCTATTGAACAAAATAAAATGAAAATAAATTTCTAAATTATAAGACCAGTTAGCAGTTATCACAAGAAAGGTCATGGAGGCAAGTTAATAGGGGAAAGTTTTTTTTTTTTTGTTTTATGTTGTTTTGTTTATGTTTGTTCTGTGACCACATCTGGATGTACTCAGGGCTTACTCCTAACACTCTGCACTCAGGGATCACTTCTGGCCTGACTCAAGGGCAGATGATTCTAGAGATCAAATTTGGGTCACTGAATGCAAAGCACACACCACATACACTATTCTATCTCTCCAATTTTGATGGCATAATCTAAAGAAAACAATGTTCATGAAGAATGAACTAGTTCCAGAGGCCCCATTCACTCTCAATGAAACAAACATCTCTGAATGCAGCAGTTATGTGTACCTAGGTCGAGAAATCAACATGATGAACGACCTAAAACCTGAGCTGCGCAAGAGGAAGAGCGGCATGGAATGCCTTCAAAGGCATCGAAAAAATAGCTAAAAGGACAAAGAACCTCCGGCTCCAGGCACATCTCTTTGACTCCACCCGATCTCCCTGCATTAACATACGCCTCAGAGACCTGGGCCCCTACGAAAGCAGGATGAGAATGCTATTCGTGTCTCCCAGAGAGGAATTGAAAGAGCTATGCTTGGAATATCACGCCTCACTCAAGTGAGAGCAGGAATCCGGAGTTCTGACCTCTGTCGCTATTCCAGAATCAGGGACGCTGTCCTGTTTGCCAAGGCATCGAAAATCAGATGGGCTTGACATGTAATGCGATTTGGAGACAACCGCTGGACTAGAGCCATTACTAACTGTATCCCACGGGATATCAAAAGATCACGTGGCCGCCCACCTACAAGATGGTCAGACTTCTTTGTAAAGACCCTGAAGGAACGGTTTGAGGCTCTTCATATTCCTGAATCAACCAGATGCCATTGGGTTACATTGGCACGTGATAGGGTCCAATGGAAATGTTACTGGCGCCCGCTCGAGCAAATCGATGAATAACGGGATTCAAGTGAAAGTGATCAAGTGAATGAACATTTATAATGGGTACTTTAATGTAGTAGATATACATGTTTATTTTTCATGATACACATCTATTAGTTGTGATATTATAACACAATGCTACTTCAATAAAATAATAAAACCAAATTGAAAATGTTTGATGCGCCATCTATACATTATTTGAAAATTGTATTAATTTACATAATGAGGAAAGTTATTAATTTTCTAGCCCTACTGAAAATGGAAAAATTGTAACTATATGACCAATTGGTCATTATGTTCTGATACAATCTTTTTTTTTATATTTAGCAAATTGTTTGTAATCTACATTTTCTGTCTCTCTCTTTGTAGCTAGTAATTTTTTTTAACCACACAATTATGTCATTTGGATTTTCTATGCTAGAATAGCATTCAGCAGAAAATAACCAAAATACAAAATTGTGCCATATATCGGAATTTGAAGTTAATAATTCTTTTGAAAAATTCTAACTTGAAAAAATTCTCTGAGTACTTTTATGGTGTTAAGAATATTTGTTACAACCCATTTTATACTCAACAAAGGAAAATAAAACAAAATATAATTTTCCTCTAATATCATTTTTGCTCTCATGGAATGTTTCTTACCATATCTTTTGTCTTTTATATGTTGCAGATTGACATCGTCATTTATTATTATATCTTATGTCCACGGCTACATTGTATGATTAACAAAAGTATAATTTATATATAATATATACTCCAATAAATACATGTGAAATTTGACATAAGGGACTGGCTTCAGTTGCAAAAAATATTTTCATTCTAAGTATCCTTTCTTTGTTCATTGTTCAAGGAAGTTTCAGAATGAAGGATCATTTATAACATAACATCCTGCTCCCATTTTCCTCCAAGAATGTTCAGAGTGACCTGTAAGTTGTTCTTTGAATGATGATAATATCATGCATCAAGTAGTTCCTCCAAGGTTTTTCCACTACACACTTTATAACACGTAAAAATTATTTGTGATCCTGGCAGTATTCTTAAAAGATAGAGCTTTGTCAAAAAATAAACAATAGGTCATACTTTAAGCAGATAATATTGTGTTTTGTTTTTTAATTTAACTTATAAAGGTTACCATTTTCTTAAATGTATTTATATATATATATATTCATAATACATGTTGCTCTACCTTTTTAGTTTTATTCAAGACATGCTTTAAACATATTGCCTCATTTATCTGATTTTGATAAAAAAATCCCATAAGTTAAAATTGAATTAAGTTTAGTTGCTCCAATATAGGCTAGCAGATAATAATTACACTTTGTTTTTAAGCAGAGATGAAATAATGATGCAAAATTTGCTATGATACAGATCAATCTAGATATTGGGTATTTTAATTGCCTCTAAAAGGTTTAAATATCTATGGTTAGGTTGCTAGCCCTACCTGAAGAAACACTGATTTAGAGGAAACTAGTAAAATTGCAAAAAAGAAAGAAAAATGTGTTTTATCTCTACAAAAAATACCAAAAGTTCTCCCTGACCTACTCTCTCTATTTGGTAGGCAATTTGTAATGGTTATGGATTCTTTATATTATATAAAACACAAGTGAAGACAATGCTTTGCTTTCTACATCTGCTCAGTGTTGGTACAATTACTAGTCCCTGTGTAAGTTTCTACGAATAACTTCTTTTAAGAGTCTTGTCTGAATGAAGCAAAGGTTTTTGACATCTAGAGGAATGGTCTGACCTTGAGAAAATAGTTTGGATATTAAGTCTCATATTAAATAATAACCCATTGTTCAATCTTATTCAGTTCACCATCAGATTCAAGTTTAACTCAATCTTCTAAAAGCCGTTTAGCACACTCAAGTCTTTGCAAAAGCTTTCTGAAATTGTACTTATTGTCTGATGCTGTTAGCCCTATTAATAACCCTGATAGCCATCTTAATAATAGTTTTTTAATTTTTTATTTTTACAATTACAAAGATATACAATTAAAAACTTCATATTTGGGTTTTGGTCATACAGTGTTCCAGCACCCATCCCACCACCTGTGCCCATCTCCCACCACCAACATCCCTGGTTCGCTCCCCCTCCCCCAGCCCTGCTCCATGGCAGGTTCTTTATTTCTTTCCGTTTCTCTCTCTTTCTCTTTTCCTTCACCTCCAGACTATGGATTACAGAACACACATTAAAGGGTTGTCATGTGTATCTTTTTGCCTCTATTTAATGCTCAGTTCTAGGTTGGCATTAGTACCCTCGACAATTGTTAGCACACTATTCCATTTTCTGTCTTACCTAGCCTCTGATTCCCACACGTTTGTGATAATTTCCACCTTTGTTAAGACCTCCTGATATATGTTTCACTTGACCTTGGATATGGGTATCTTAATATGTACATATATATTTATGTTATGCAGATAAATGCAGTCATTCTGTATCTGCTCTCTCTCCTTCTGGCTAATTTCGCTCAACATAATCTTCTCCATGTACATCCATTTATAGGCAAATTTTATAACTTCATTTTTCCTAACAGCTGCATAGTATTCCATTGTGTAGATGTACCAAAGCTTTTTATCCAATCATCGATTTTCGGGCACTCTGGTTGCTTCCAGATTCTGGCTATTGTGAATAATGCTGCTATGAATATAAAAGTAGGGATGGTGTTTCCGCTGCGTATTTTGGTTTCCCAGAGTAGATTCCCAGGAGTGGTATGGCTGGGTCAAATGGGAGTTCAATTTCTAGTCTTTGGAGGAATGTCCATATTGTTTTCCAGAAAGGCTGTCCCAGCCGGCATTCCCACCAACAATGGATGAGTGTCACCTTTTCTCCACATCCACGCCAGCACTTGTTGTTCTTGCTCTTTTGAAGATGTGCCAGTCTCTCTGGTGTAAAGTGGTATCTCATTGTTGTTTTGATTTGCATCTCTCTGATGATTAGTGATAATCAGCATTTTTTCATATGTTTTTGGCCATTCGAATTTCTTCCTTGTTGAAGTTTCTGTTCATTTCTTCTCCCCATTTTTTGATGGGGTTGTTTGTTTTTTTCTTGTAAAGTTCTATCAGTGCCTGATATATCCTGGATATTAACCCCTTATCAGATGGGTATTGGGTGAATATTCTTTCCCATTCTGTGGACTGCTTTTGTATCTTAGTCACTGTTTCTTTTGAGGTGCAGAAGCTTTTTAGTCTCATGTAGTCCCATATGTTTATCTTTTCTTCTAGTTGCTTTGTTAGTGATGTTTCACCTTTGAAGATGCCTTTAGCTTCAATGTCGTGGAGGGGTTTTCCTATATTTTCTTCAATGTACTTTATGGATTCAAGTCTGATATTCAAATTTCTAATCCATTTTGATCTGATTTTTGTGCATGGTGTTAGACACAGGTTCAAATTCATTTTTTACATGTCGCTGCCCAGTTTTCCCAACACCACTTGTTGAAGAGGCTACCCTTACTCCATTTTAGACTCGTTGCACCTTTATCAAAGATTAAATGATCATGTGTTTGAGGATGGGTGTCAGGATACTCAATTCTATTTCATAGGTCCACAGGTCTGTTTTTATTCCAATACCATGCTGTTTTAATTACTACTGCCTTGTAGTACAGTTTGAAGTTGGGAAAGGTGATGCCTCCCCATCTTTCTTTTTCCCAAGGATTGCTTTAGCTATCCTTGGGGGTTTATTGTTCCATACAAATTTCAGGAGTATTTGGTCAATTTCTTTGAAGAATGTCATGGGTATCCTTATAGGGACTGCATTGAATCTGTACAGAGCTCTAGGGAGTATTACCATTTTAACAATGTTGATTCTCCCCCATCCATGAGCAGGGAATATGTTTCCATTTCCTTGTGTCCTCTTTTATCTCTTGGAGCAGTGTCTTGTAGTTTTTCTTTGTACAGGTCCTTTACACACTTGGGTAGGTTGATTCCTAGGTATTTGATTTTCTGTGGCACAATTGTGAATGGAATTGTTTCCTTAATATCCCTTTCTTCTCTTTCGTTATTTGTACATAGGAAAGCCACCGACTTTTTTGTGTTGATTTTGTATCCTGCCACTCTACTATATGCATCTATTTTTTCTAGGAGTTTTTGGGTAGAGAGTTTAGGGTTCTCTAGGTATAATATCATGTCATCTGCAAATAATGATAGCTTGACTTCTTCCTTGCCTATCTGGATGCTCTTGATGTCCTTTTCTTCTCTGATTGCTATGGCAAAGTACTTTTAGTACTATATTCAATAAAAGGGGTGAGAGTGGGCAACCTTGTCTTGTCCCTGATCTCAGGGGAAGACTTTCAACTTTTTCCCATTGAGAATGATGCTCACTGTGCGCTTTTGGTAGATGGCTGTAACTATCTTGAGGAAAGTCCCTTCAATTCCCATATTCTGG
>JAJIBD010028906.1:0-21336 GCA_021461705.1 Cryptotis parvus
GAAAAAATGCTCATCATCACTAATCATCAGAGATGCAAATCAAAACAACAATGAGATACCACTTTACACCACAGAGACTGGCACATATTCAAAGAGCAAGAACAACAAGTGCTGGCGTGGATGTGGGGAAAGGGGACACTCATCCATTGTTGGTGGGAATGCCGGCTGGTACAGCCTTTCTGGAAAACAATATGGACTTTCCTCCAAAGACTAGAAAGTGAACTCCCATTTGACCCAGCCATACCACTCCTGGGAATCTACTCTGGGAAACCAAAAATGCATGGCGGAAACACCATCCCTACTTTTATGTTCATAGCAGCATTATTCACAATAGCCAGAATCTGGAAGCAACCAGAGTGCCCGAAAATCGATGACTGGATAAAGAAGCTTTGGTACATCTACACAATGGAATACTATGCAGCTGTTAGGAAAAATGAAGTTATAAAATTTGCCTATAAATGGATGGACATGGGAGAAGATTATGTTGAGCGAAATTAGCCAGAAGGAGAGAGACAGATACAGAATGACTGCATTTATTTGCATGGCATAAAATATATGTACATATTATGATACCAATATCCAAGGTCAAGTGAAACATATATCAGGAGGTCTTGTCAAAGGTGGAAATTATCACAAGCGTGTGGGAGTCAGAGTTTAGGTAAGACAGAAAATGGAACAGGGTGCTAATAATAGTCGAGGGTACTAATGCCAACCTAGAACTGAGCATTAAATAGAGGCAAAAGGATACACATGACAACCTTTTAATGTATGTTCTGTAATCCATAGTCTGGAAGGGAAGGAAAAGAAAAGAGAGAAAAGGGAAAGAAATAAAGAACCTGCCATGGAGCAGGGGCTGGGGAAGGGGGAGGGAACCGGGGATGTTGGTGGTGGGAGATGGGCACTGGTGGAGGGACGGGTGCTGGAACACTGTATGACCAAAACCCAAACATGAACTTTTTAATTGTATATCTTTTTATTTGTATATCTCACGGTGGTATAATAAAATACTTAAAAAAAAATAATAATAATAAAAAAATGGTAATATAACAGCTAAAAAAAAATAAATGCAATCATAGTACTTGTTTTATTCTGTATACTGCTATATTTTATTTATTCTGTATATTTTAACTTCACATATTTAATGTTACTTATTCTTTTTCTCAATAATTTTCCTCTCATTTTTTTTCTAAGCTTTTAATGGCAACAGATCATCATCTAAAATGCATTGATAGAATAACAAGATCAAACTACCACAATAAACTTGTCAAACTTGATCAGACTAGTTCAAACTTTGAGTAAATTTCTCATATGGCTTAAATCAATTTTACTTTATTTTATATTTTCCCACCAACTAGTAAATTTGTAGTAAAATGTCATATTAATAAGAAAATAAATCCTCCATATCAAGCTCTCATTTGTCACAGGGAGAAACACAAATGTAATGAAAGACATTCGAAGTATCACATTCTGCAATTTTTACATGTTGTGGTTTTGCACTAAGATATACTTATGAATTCAATATATATGGCAATTTTGTGGGTTTTAAATATTATAAAATAGATAATATAGGTTTATATCTTGCCTTTATTTCCTATTAAATCCTAATAGGGTATTATGAATATACCTTGGATTTAAAAATCAGATATCTATAAAAACTAAAATAAAAAATACTGGTATGTGTAGTTCTTTGAGTTAATAATTGTTTGTGTCCTAAGATCAACAACATACCATTAAAATTCCTGACTATATTGTTGTATATTGCACTACCTCGTGCAATTTTTGGAATCCTAGGAATATTTTTATGAAAATCTTTTTAAATTTTTACACAGGACTTGACATCACACATATTGATCAGCGTAACAACACATACAAAACAAGTAAGTAACCATCCATTTACATAATATATGTATGTTACCATTCAATATGGCTAATCTGAAAAGTGATTAATCATACATTAGCTCCAAAAATCTATATTGATTGTGTTTATATATTATACATGTATAATTTTTGAATGGTCATTAAGATTAATGTTTGAAATTTATTTCATAGTCTTTTATGCTCAAAAATAAAATGCCTCATATCATTTATTTACATATGAGTTTTAGGTATGTTTGCATATGTATTAATATATTATCTCATATATTTAATATTTTTAATTTTTTTTAACATTTTATTATACCACCGTGAGATATACAATTACAACGTCGTTCACGCTGCAGGGTTTCGGTCACACAGTGTTCAGCACCCGCCCTCCACCAGTGCCCCTCAGCCACCACCCATGTCCCCAATTCCCTCCCCCTCCACATCCCGCCTAAATGGCGGGTTCTTTATCTCCTCTCCTCTCCCTCTCTCTCTCCTCCTTCTCCCACACATTTGTAGGTTGCACTACGTACACTTAGAAGCCATCATTTGCATTTTTTGTCTGTCTTTAATGCTCAGTTCTATGTTAGCATCAGAACTTTGGAACATTTATTCACTCATGTTCCTTTACTCTATCTAAACCAAGAATATTTTAATTCTTAAATATTTTAATTTAAAATATAATTATTAAACAAAGAATGGAAAAGAAATCACATGAATTATTAAAAACAGATATATTTCCTTTCACTGATGCTTTGATATAATAACCACTATGATGACTTATGTTTTCAATATTATTTGTCCCTGGAAATAAAAGAGCACAAGCGGGTTTCTAATAAGTAATTTTTTCACAGCCATTTTACCTCTTTATTTCTTAGACTATAGATGTTAGGATTCAACATGGGGGTTAATACCACATAGAGTAAGGCCATAAATTTATCAATTTCCTGTGAATCTACAGCTGCGGGCTTTAGGTACATCGAGAGAGCTGTCCCATAGAACAAAACCACCACCGTCGGGTGAGCTGCACACGTTGAAAGGCTTTGCTTCGACCTTCTCCTGAGCTGATTCTCAGGATGCTGGAAAGGATGAATGCATAAGAGATACAGATAAGGAGCATGGGCATGGGGAGAAGGATCACACTAATCACCAGCATGATTAACTCTACCATGGCAGTGTCTACACAAACCAGCTTCAAGACAGCTAGAATTTCTCAAGTGAAATGATTAATGATATTATTACCACAGAAAGATAATTGTAACACAGACAATGTTTCCACCAGGGCTGTAGAGCAGCCTGTCAGCCAGGAACCAGCAGCAATCTGCACACAGACTCTCTTGTTCTGATGACAGGATATCTCAGAAAGGATTGCAGATGGTCCGTACCGATCATATGCCATCATAGACAGAAGCACACATTCGGTGGAGCCCATGGCAAGAGAGAAGTACATCTGAGTAGCACATCCTGAGAATGAGATGGTGTTTCTTCCAGAAACAAAGTTTGCCAGCATTGGAGTGAGGGCGGAGGAGGTATACCAGATGTCCAGGAAAGAGAGGTTGCTGAGGAGGAAATACATGGGTGTGTGTGAGCGGAATCCAAGATACTGATGGAGATCAGAATGATGTTTCCCAGCAAGGTGATCATGTACATTAGTAGGCACAGCACAAATATTGTGATTTCAACCTTGGGGTAATGAGAAAATCCCAGAAAAATGAAATTCGAATGACTGTCCAGTTTGTCTTGGGCATTTTATTCTTTCTTGATCATCTGTAACAATGTGTAAAAAGCACCACATTGTTCATGTTTTAAATTTTACATACTATACCTCAAAAGTGATATGAGCTATTTTAAAGGAAAAAATTCTCAATATTATTTGAAATATCACGTTTTCATTCATCATCATTTCTAGAAAACATACTCTTTAAGGTTGTGAGATTCTACAGTGAAAAGAAATGAGATGTTCGCAAACAACTGAAAACTAAACATACAGTGCAGTTGATCCTAAAATCTGTTTGTTACTGCTATTAAACTACCACAAAGTGAAACTAAACTGTCTTCTGGGGCCTTCTCATCAGTTAGAAGCTACAGTGTGCCTAATCAAATTATGAGCCAGGTATGCTGAGTAGAAAATACTTTTGTTAATTTACAATGAAAAGGGTTTTCTTATTATTAATTAAAATAAAATTATTTTATATAACAAGTTGATATATTTCACACAAAGAATATCAGCAATAGAGACTAAAACGATTGCCTGGAGACCATGACTTAAATACCTTCAAATATGTCCTAAAGATGCATTTTGAATACAGAAATAATCTTGAACCCCTCCTTTCTTAGAAATCATTTTCAAGCTTTTATACTTTGTTGTTAACTAACATTGCTTACAAACTATTTTACCACTATTGCTTATGAATACATCTTTAAATCATTGTCCTTCGAGATAAGAGTTCAAAAGAGCCATCATATACACAGGCTATATGTGTATTAATAGTCCTAGTTTTTCTGACGTCTCATACATGATCACCCAGCTCTCTACTTAACACACACTTTCTGTTCTGAAATAAAGACGCCTTACATTTTTAATCTTGAGTTTCCCTTTTCACTTACCTTGCTTTTCCAACATTTTATATTTTGATATATAATTTATTTTGCTTGAGTGCGTTTATTTAACACCTGCAATCCTATATTAATAGTTTTCATAATATCATATGATCTCCAAATTGAGTGAAATGGTCCAAAATATGAGCTCATCCTTTGCACGTGTCACTTAAGTCATGACACTACTCAGGCATGCATCTCCCCTCATCCTCCCATCACTAGACTATCAGCTAAAAGGATTTATTCCCCAGAGATCATCAAGAAAATAACTTGCATTTAGACTTTTAATACTACATTGCTACCTACCACTTGGTAATTTTAAAAATGTTCAAAAATAAATAATATGTCTTATACATTAAAAATACAAAACCAAGGCTTCTCAACTTGTCATTCATGGCTCAAATTTTCATTATATCAAACACTAAGGAGATAGTTGAATGGAAAAAAAATGACTCAGCTCATACATTCCATTTACTATAATTAGTAGAAAAAGTTCAGTGATCAGTTGTTCTCTTAATTCAGGATGATACAATTAAAATGGAGGAATAGAAATGCTGCTTCAAAAATCATTCTTAATGGGGAATGAGAATACTGACCTCAGCGTGGGATATGTGGGCTATAAATCCAATCACACAACTCACTTACTGAAAAATCAGTCAAATCATTTAAACATTTTGAAACATGATTTCTTAAATATTGACCCACCAAATCTGCCCATGCTGAGTTTAAAAAAAATCTAGAATAATTTTTTTAATTCTCCGTACTGCCACCTCAATTTCATAGTCTCTAATAGTTTAATGCAGCATAAAATGCTTCTGGGTACATATTTCTATATTCAAGAGCCATACTTTTTTATTAATGGGGCTCAATGGGGGCCTATACTGCCACACAGGACTTGAGAGATAGTATAGTAGGGTTCTTGCACTGACCCAGGTTTCCATCCGCATCCCATACCCAGAGCACCTAAAGAGGAATTCCTGAATGCAGAGCCAGGAGTGCAAAATTCCTGAGCACCACTGGGTGTGCCCCCAAGCAACAAACAAAAAACAAATCTGTACCCTCCTCATAGCAAATTAAAATATAAATTACAAATTCACATGTGAATATAAAATACTTTATTGATATTTTGTAGATTGGTATTTGACATTTCTGTCCCCTAAATTTAACTTTTGTGTATCACACTACCACACTAGTGGTGTGTCATTCCTTCCCATACCTATGACCAGATTTTTATACTCTAGTTTTGACTCCTCTCTTGCCCCTGCCCTTTCTCTCTTCCCTCTAGTCTCACGTTAATAACAAAATGATCAAGTTTTTCCCTTTCTCATGCATATCAAATTCTCATTTGCCCTCACACTACACATTAGTGCCTTCTTTACCCTCACACTACATATTAGTTCTTCATTTACCCTCAGACTCATATCAGTCTCACCTCCCAAATGATTGAATCTAAATGCTTTCTTTAAAATGATTTCAATTCCAATGTTAAAATAAGTTTTTTTTCCCAGAACACATTACTCCTTTTCTGTCAAATTCACTATACTCAGAGAATTACTGGTCTAAGATCAGAGATATGCTGAAGGGGTAATCCTGACTTGTGTGAAGTAATGTATTTGGAATGTCCAGTCAAATGTTCTATGACAGGTTTAGTGTTCATTCATTTTATTCATTCTTTGACTTACCACCCAGTATTTCTTTAAAAGTAAACATCACTAATTTTGGTTGTTGACTTAGCTAGGAATCACTAGTACATGTATAAATGTATTAGTGAGTACAGAAAGAGATGAATACTGTCTGATCTCATTTACCTGAGTACTTCTGGTATCTTCCACTTTTTGTTAATTTAAACTTCAATATTAAAAGTTAAAGCTGATCTTCAGTAAGGTCTTTCTTTTCAATGTAGTCAGCACTCAAAGAAGCAAAACAATCTTAATTTTGTAATTATAATTATGGTAGAACTATTCAATTTTATAATTATAATAAAGCTCTAATAAAGTCTTAATATGCGTAGATCCCATTATCTATAATATTTAAAATAATTTCTGGAGAGAATTCCTGACATGAAGGCTTGCTTGGCCATGATCTCTATCTGTGATCTCAAAATCTTTCAAAGGTTATCTTTTGAGTTATGATGACTAAGGTCTCCAATTCCTATCAGGGACTTTTCAACTCCCTTAACAATTTATTGCTGGCTCAGAAACAGAGAAGTTAAGAAACTTTCCAGTACTCCAGGGAGTGATTTTGCAACTTCCACTAACTAACTGGAAGAGAAAAATTAGATAGACTTAAAAATTATTTCAACTTGCTTTTGGACAGAAGTCCTGATTCTTGATCATCATTTGCACAAACAAAATAGATTTGATCTGGGCTGGAGAGATAGCACAGCGGGTAAGGCACTTGCCTTGAATGCGCCTGACCCAGGTTCGATCCTCGGCATTCCGTATGGTCCCCGACCATCACCAGGAGTAATTCCTGAGTGAAGAGCCAGGAGTAACCCCTGAGTGTCCCAGGTGTGACCAAAAAAAAGATTTGATCACTAAAACCTCCTTTTTGTATACTACCATAAATCACATACCAATAATAGAATTAATAAGCAGTATAAATGCCTTTCATTATGACTGATAAATGATAAAATGAAATATATGATTATATGATTCCATTATTTCCAAACACCTCAGTGACCTAAAAAGTTAAATATCCTTAATGAGCTTTGAAAAGAGAACATTTATCATCGATAATTTATTTCTACTTGATGCTCTTTGGGCATATTGTTTTGTGTTCTAAAAATTATAAAATGTATTTAATCCTACTGTGAAGGATTAGTACATTGGGGATTGTAATAATATGTTACAATTCTTATTACATTTGCTAGAACTAAAGTAGTAAAATAGTAATATTTAGTCAGCAATAAACAGATCTTTCTTCTCTTTTTTAAAAAATATTTTATTATACCACCATGAGATATGCAATTACAAGATGTTCATGTTTGAGTTTTGGTCATACAGTGTTGTAGAGTAAATGAATTTACTCTAATCTACTGGCAAGCTTGTTTGGTAGGGCTGCCTTGTTACTTAAAAAGCAGTTGCCATCTTGTATATCAGGGACAAGATCAGAGATGGATGTGATGTAATATGCATTTTAAAGCAACTGATGAGATCAGAGAGGTGACTACAAGAGTATGCCACCCGCACGGCAGAGCCAGGCAAGCTACCCATGTCATATTTGATATGCCAAATACCAGTAACAATTATAGACCTCATTCCCATGACCTGATGGAATGGTTTGAGGCTCTTTATGTTCCTGGAGCAAGCAGATGCCATTGGGCTCTACTAGCATGAGAAAGGACATATGGAGATGTTACTGGTGCCTGGCTCGAGCAAATTGATGATCAACGGGAAGACAAGTGATACAAGTACCACTGTGAGATATACAATTACAAAAATGTGCATATTTGGGTTCACGTCTTACAGTGTTTCAGCATCTGTCCCTCCACCAGTGCATATTTCCCACCACTAATGTCCCGATTCCTCCCCCAGCTTGCCTCTATGGCCAGTTTATTATCTTTCTCTTTCTTTATCTCTCTTTCTCTCTTCCTTCTCTTACATTGTGGATTGCAATACATGCATATAGAGGTAATCATATGTATCTTACTGCCTGTATTTAATGCTCAGTTTTAGGTTGATATTAGCACTTTTTACAATTAGAACTCTGTCCCTTTTCTAAACAGATCTTTCTTAATCTAGTAGTTGGCAATCAAGCACCATGAGCAAATGCCACAAATATTTTACGCTATTTTAAGTTTGTCAGTGTTTTTTATTTTTTAATATTTTATTATACCACTGTTAGATATACAATTACAAGATGTTCATGTTTGAATTTTGGTTCTGCAGTGTTCTAACACTCCATCCTCCACCCATGCCCATCTTCCATCACCAATGTCCCCACCCTCCCTCTCCCTTTGCCCAACCTGCCTCCATGGCAGGTTCTTTATCTCCTTTCTCTCTTTCTCTCTCTCTCCCCTTATCACTTCCCTTTCTGACACATTGTAGACTGTAATATATTCTAGAACATGATTGGTTCCACTAGTTTGATGTACCAGGTCCGGACCACAAAAATGGCTACTATTATGGTGAGAGTGTCTCATCTGGCTGCTTCCGAGGCACTACAGAGGTGATGGCCCCTCCCAAAACCTATCTTGCCTCCTGGGAGCCTCATGGTCAGCTGAGCTAGGGGAGAGCCAGATGGCAGTTCTCTCCCATGTGTCTGAATCTCTCATCTTTCTCTCTATCTCTATTTCTGTCTCTTGCATTTCTCGCTCTTCTCCTACAGCTTGTGCCTTGCCTTAAGGTTTATGATGCAATGATCTATGTGTATATTCCATAGTGATTTCTAATGTGACATTATAGTTCCTCATTAACCATCAACCCTCCCCAGTTTGTTACAACTACAATGATCCTTATGTTGTACAGATGTGAAAGATCCTGGGAAGGACCTGGTCCTAGCCTACTTTGTTATCTAAGCCTCTTGTGCAGCTGTGCACTGTTCTTCCTATGTCAGAACAATCACCATCCAGGGCCCACAGGGCAGAGCCCTGGGGTGTAGACAAGCCTATCTCCTGTCTGCCACCTGCCAATGCAGCCGGGCACCAGAGCCACACCTGCACACCTCGAGGGGCAGGTGTCCCTCTGCTGTTTTAAAAGAAGCTTCTTGGCGCACATGCTGCCTGGGTACACATGTTGCCTGGGGCGCACATGCTGCCTGAGCACGTGTGTTGCCCGCATCTCCCCTCTTGAGATGTGTACTCTCTCTTTTACTCGCGCTCTCCGCCTTTGGGCAGCCCGCGTTCTCCCTTGAGCACGTTACTCTTTCCTTTCTTTCTCTCCCTCCCCCCCTCACCTAAAACCTCCTTAATAAAATCTATTTTACTTCAAAATAAATAAATAAATAAATAAATAAAAGAAGCTTCTTTGTTGATAAACTTGTCAGACTATGAACTAGATAACCTTCTCCTTAGCCATAGATATTTGCACCATTCTTTTCCAATCTGAATGATAATCTAGCTGGATAAAGCGTTCTTGGTTCTTTCATTTGACTGACTTTATTTATTTGCTTTTTCCAATATCCCACCATTTCCTTCAGTGCTATAAAGTAACATTTGATATATTTGCTTTGAATCTTATGGGAGTTACTTTGTATGTAAATTCCTTCCATGGTCTTGTGGATTTCAATAGTCTCTGTATTTGGCTTCTTCAATAAGACATTCTTATTAGAATGTCTTTGAATTTTTCTATTTGGGTCTATTTTGCTTGGATCCTTTTAGATATCATATATTGAGTCCCTACAGTTCCTCAACTCTGGTAAAGCCTTATCTATGATTTCTTTAATGGTGTTTCATCAAATTCACCTTCTTATTCCTCTGTGCACTCTGATGTCTCATAACCATGACACTTTAAAAGCATTCCCTAGCACTCAAGTGTGCAGTTCATTTCTTTTTAAGCTTTTTTTCTATCTTCTGTTGCTTTCTAGATGTTTCCATCATCCCCTGGGAGATCATCAATTTTCCCCTCAGCTGCTATTACTAAAATATTCTACCGAATTTCATTTATTTTACCTACTAAAATCTTCAATGCTTTCCTTATGAATGTAGTTTTTCTCATTTCTTCTTTCATACTTCCCTGTGCTTTACAGACTACTTGTGCCACATTTCTTTTAACTCTAAATATCCTCATTATGTGGCTTTTATGAATATTACCTCTTTATCTATATACAGATAGAGCTGGTTGTTAATGGTAAAGCTTTCCGTGCTATTATTCTCTCTCAGTGAGCTTTGCACTTTCCTATAGAGCTGTCCCATTGCATCCACCATGCTCTAATGTTCCATCTTTGTAGTTCATCTCTATAGGAACTCAGGGATTTGGCTGATTGATGTTCTTTTCTTTTGTCTCTACTGGTTCTCACCAATAACAGGAAGTAAAAAGTGTGCTCACTGTGAAATGCAATACACAGAGATGTCACATGGCCATGTAAATAGCAATGGAGTTCAAGGTGCTCCAGAGAGCAGCAAGCTGAGTTATGGTTATGAGCCTGAATGTGACCCAGAAATGTAAGTGAACAGCAGAGGGTCTGAGATAGGATGCAGAGCCCTACGGGGATGGCATAGGTAAGATGTGGAAGCATAATGGAGGGAAATATGTGTCCACTTGGGAAAAAGCCCCCGAAGATATTTGAAAAGTTGAATTAGCAAGCAGAGATTGGGAGATATGGATGTGGGCCTATAGAGAAGGCAGATGAATCATGTACAATTCAAACTGTTTGCTAGTCAGTAATAATAAAGAAGAATAGGGCATTTTATTTAAAAAATGGTAGTTTTATTGTCTTAATGAGGAGTCACTACATGGTAAACACTGTGTCCCTTTTAGCTGTGATAAATTAGAGTAAGTTAAAGATAAAATATGTAGTGTAAAATTAATTTAAGCTCTATAATAGTATTGTAGACTACCATATTCCCCAAGTGGGGGAAAGAAAACTATAAAAGAAAAATAAAATAAGAAAAGAACCAAAATGGACCAAGGATATTATGAACAAAGAAATAAAAGAAAAAAAAAATTTTTTCTGACACGTGTAATATGCTACATAATTTATTTAATCTAATTATAAAACTGGATTAAATTTTATCTATGATTTGCATCATCAGTAACTGAGAGCCTACTACTAAGAGTATACTACCCGCATGGTAGAGCCTGGCAAAGCTACCCATGTTGTATTTGATATACCAACTACCAGTAACAATTATGGACCTCATTCCCACAACCTGAAAAAATGGTTTGAGGCTTTTTCCCTGTTCCTGGAGTGAGCAGATTCCCTGGGGCTACACTAGCACGTGACAGGATGTAAGGGGATGTTACTGGTGCCTTCGCAAACAAATTGATGAACAACGGAAAGATAAGTGATACAAACAAGTGAATTATAAAATTAGGAAAGATGGGGCAGAATCGATAGCACAGCAGGTAAGGTGATTGCCTTGCACATGGCCAACCTGGGTTCAATTCCCTGTTTCCCATATGGTCCCCCAAGCACTGCCAAGAGTAGTTCCTAAGTGCTTACACTCTGAGCATTGCCGGTGTGTGACCCAAAAAGCAATAAAAATAAAATAAAATTAGGAAAGATATACTTTACAGATAAATAAAAGAAAACTGTAAATTTAAACTAAACAACATATGCCAAAGCCAACGGTAACCACTAAATCTTCCTTGCATAATCCTGAGCTCTCAAATTTGTAGTCACATATGTAAGCTAGGGGTTAGAAAGAAATAAACATTATATTATGTATAGCTAGATAAAAACATTTATTAGTTAAAAAGTGTCACATAACAGATCAATGATCCTACCAATTAATGAAATCAACCTGCTATATTTATTGACTCTCTCTTGCCCACTGGCATATAAACTTTATTAAGGCAGATACCTTTTCTCTGTTTCCACAGTCTGAACACTACAATAGAACCCACATAGTTAAAGATGTTTAAGGTATTTGTTAAATAAATGAGAGCTTAAGTGAAAGGCAAAATGATGAAAATACCTGATTATTGTCGATTTTCTGATAATTTTTCTCTGTAATTTAATTTAGTCTGAAGAGCAACCTATTAGACTTATTATCAACATCTTAGAGTTCTATAAAATTTATGATAACAAACCACAAATCTTATGAAATTTGATTAAGAAATGGAATAAATATAAGAAACATTCAGAAGAAAAGCTTTCAGTGAAATACTCTCTAGTGGTCCCAAAGTTAATAACCAATACTCCAAGAGATGCTAAAAGCAACCCAGGACAGCAGAAGAAGGCTCAAGTGCAGCTAGAGGACACTTTCTTTTTATTTGCTTAAATCAGACAGGTTTCCTTTCAATAAAAACCATATGGAAAAATGAAACTTGATCATTATCTCACAAAATCTATGAAGTGTTATTTAAATTGAATTGGGATGTTAAATCAAAATGATAAAATATATTGAGGAAAACTTAGGTAAAGCACTCCATAATACTGATATCCCTGATATATTCAGGAATTTGACTCAAATAGCTAAGTAAACAAAAGCAAAAATTACAAACAGAATTGTAGCTAAATAAAAATTTTCTGAACCATAAAAATAGACCGTCATACAAAGAATACAGAACACTGTATATCCCGACAACTATACTCTGAATCGAATAAAGCTAAAACACTATTTTGGAAATATATGCACGTCTATATTTATTGTAGCACTGCATAATAATTTTGAAAACATGCCAAGCGTTAAACAAGAGACAAGAGAATAAAGGAGTAGGGAATTTTCTCAGTGAAATACTACTCCATTATTAGAAAAGGTGAAATACTGACTTTCTTTACAACATAGATGTAACCTATAAGAGGTCACATAAAAAAAAATGTCAGGATACCAGATGATCTGTCTGCTATATGGGATACAACAGTGAAGCAAAAGAAAAAAAATGAGAACAAATGAACCATGGAACATTAACCCATTAAATCTGAGGGCATCCAAGTGCATAATGTCATATACATTTCAGTAAGAGGTTATTGGTATTTAACTGATGGTTATGCTGCCATAGTATAAACTTAAATTATATCTTTAAAATACATATACCGTCATATAAGCAATAGTTATCTCAATAAAGATATAAAATATAAAATCTATCCATCCAAAGATTTCCTAGAAAATATTTCATCTTTGAAAACATCCCTTATTCATCTTAGAATTTATATTAATATTTTCTTCATACAGGAAGAAAATTTTAAGGAGAATGGCAATGAAACCTATTAAATATCAACAAGCCTATGAAATCCCTAATCATAAAACTGACAAAAAGAGTCAGGAGATGAGCCCTATATCTACATAGTAAAAATCAAAAGCGCCAATATTCATCTATGATTTTGAAAGATATACAGTGTCCTAACAATATCCATTATCCATTAGTCCTTTCTAATAGGTGCTAATATGATATGAAATACACTTAACATAGGTCCACAGTATACTTTTAATTTTTCTTTCAAATCCCGTTTTAAGTTTGAGAAATTTTTCTTGGAGAGCTCACTTGTAAGCTGCAACAAAGGAAAGTATAAAATAAGAATATTTGACTGATTAGCTAACTATTCAGAATCTTCAATAAGTCCTCAGTAGTCCTAAAATGTGGATCCTTAAACCCCCTCAGAAAAAATATTATTATAACATAATAAAATATAGTATTTAAATAAGATTATTTTGAAATTAAGCAAAATTACAAATCTTTCCATGGAAAGTGGGTATGTATTGGTCTTTCTGCTTTGAGTTTTCATAATACCTTTATATATTTTTGAATAATCAACAGGGTGTTACTGAATATATAAAGTCACGTGAGAAACAAAGATAAAAATATGGCTAATGTCCATCCAAAACTATAATCAAAACAGAGATGAAAGGTATTGTTCAAAATGTTTGAAAGTTGTAAACTTCCTCATTCAATCACTTCACTTGTCACTTGTCTTCCCATTGTTCATCCATTTGCTCGAGCAGATGCCAGAAAAGAAATGTCTCCATTGGTTGGGAATGAGGCCCATTATTGTTACTATTTTTGGCATATCGAATACACCACAGGTAGCTTGTCAGGCTCTGCTATGGCTCTAGGTTCATCCCAGGGGACCCAATCTTTTTCTATGTCAGACCATCAATCATCCAGGGCCCATGGGGCATAGCCATGGGGCATAGTCTAGACAAACCTGTCTCCTGTCTGTCACTTGCCGATACAGCCAGGCACTGCAGCCACACCTGCAACACCTCAAGTGTTTTTTTAGTGATCAAATATCAAGGTCGAGTGATATTAGGCACCAGACTCGAGCTCCTCTCTCAAAAGTGGTAAAAAGTCCTCATACTACTGACCTGTATCTTGCAAATTCTCTTCAATATTCAATAACTTAAATGAGCTGTTATTATAATAAACAATAAAAAAATAAAGCTGTTGTTGTAATAAATGTTTAATAAATAAAATGGCCAATTATCAAACTAATTCTCAAGTTTCAAAAATATCCAATGTATTCACAACCAAATACATATTCCATTCACTTCCTAAATAATCTTCTACTAAATACATATTTTACTGCTTCTTTCACATCCTTATTTCTTAGACTGTAAATCAAAGGATTCATCATGGGAGTCATCACCCCATAGAACATGGATATGAGTTTGTCAGTAGTATCTAAGTCCTCTGATTTGAGTGCCTCCCTTAGATTTGGGCTTCATGTACATAAAGAGAATGGTCCCATAGAATATGACCACCACAGTTAGGTGAGATGAGCAGGTGGAAAAAGCTTTGTTCCGTCCTTCAGAAGTACTTATTTTAAGGATGCTAGAAATAATTAATGAATAAGAGATAACAATCAAGAGCAGTGGCGTCAGTGTGAACAACGTTGTGGCCATGAGCATGACGAACTCATTCCCTGAGATGTCTGCACAGGCCAGTTTCATGACAGCCAGAATTTCACAAGTGAAATGGTTGATGACGTTACTTCTACAGAAAGGCAAGTGTATCACCAGTGCAGTTTGTACAGCAGAGTTGAAAAGACCCATGACCCAGGAGCTTGCTGCCATGGGCACATAGGAATCCTTGCTCATGATGACAGGGATACCTCAGCGGGTTGCAGATAGCCACATACCGGTCAAAGGCCATCATGCCCAGGAAGCACACACTCTGTTGTCCCCATAGCCAGTCCCAAAAACATCTGCACTGCACAGCCAGCGAAGGAGATGGTCTTCTTTTTCTGAGAGGAAGTTCACGAGTGCAAGGGGAATGGAGGTGGTGGTGTAACAAATGTCCAAGAAAGAGAGGTTTCTGGAAGAAGTACATAGGGGTGTGAAGGTGGGGATCCAAGATGCTGATTAAGATAAGGGCACCATTTCCCAGAAGGATGACCATATACATTATAAAGATGATCACAAAAAAAGAACCTCAAGCCTGTGGTAACCATAAAGCCCCTTTAAGAAAAATTCTAGAATGATGGTTTGGTTTTCCTGTTCCATTTTATTTTCCTTTACCTGTAGAGATTTGGAAGAATTTTTAAAATACTGCTCATTACTATAGTAAGTCTAATAATATAGAAATCCAAGTATTTGAAATGATAAAAGGAATAAAATAAGGAAAATGAAGAGGAAAAACAGAATGCAAGAATAGAGAGGAATATGAGGACGAAGCTTTGTATCTATTAATATGTGTTATAAATTTTGTGTTGCTTTTTGTATACTCATTTATAGCCCACAATTATCTTCATAAGTATTAAGAAATTGTAAATGGTAAAGCAATAAAATTTAAGCCAAAATTCATATAACTAGTATTCAGTAAAACCTGGACTCCAATCAAGACTAACCATGTCTGTGAGTCTCTATAATAGGAAATGTACCCAAAATATTTTCTAAAATTTCCACACAACTGTAAATAAAATTAATTCCTTTTATGTCAGGACTTATTGCTCCTCCTGTTCATTTTATGTACCAAAAAACAAGAGACACATTCAAAAGCAAGAGTAAAGGTTTGCCAAATAGCACCTACAGTCCACAGTTCCAGGATAAGGACTATCTTTTTGCTCATGATCAGTACTGGGAAAACTTTTTTTTTTTAAGCTGAACCAAAAAAATTAATTTGGTCATATGAGAAAAAAATTGTTACAGAATCCAGATTTTAATGATTTGGTGTTCTATACTACATCATAAAACCTCTGCACCTGACATTTATGAAATGACACCATTAAAGATCTAAGGACTTGTACTGAACAAAGGTTTAAGTAGTATATACTAATGTACACTAACTAAAATAATGTTCATTCTCACTAAAATAACAGACCTATGTACCACTATTATTTGTGTTAAATTACTTTGAATTTCAAATTTCTTTTTAATATTTTTGTTTTCCATTTTCTTATTGTATTGCAAAATCCTCTTAGAATTTTTTTTGATTTATACTTTCTATAGATTCAATAGTAAGATGGAACTAGTAAGAAATAAGTAAAAGCATGGGACTTAATTCAACTCAGTTTGCTGGAGACACATATCTTTAGATTTCTGTTATTCTAATGTCTGCATTTACCTCTAGATGGAAGGTCGAATTTCCTCCTCTCTTGCAATACACAGCAGATTTTTCTTTACTCAGTCTTCTAATTGCAGCCTATTCTATAAAATTTTCTGTGAGGTAGTTGAATTTCCGAAGGCATTACCACATAGGAACCTTAATGCTGTAGCATTGACTGGAAAGCATCATTAACAAGACAACATTTGAAAATGTTTCAAAACTTTGATACATTATATTCAAATATGAATGAAAATAAATTGAGAAGATCTTTATCCTCCTGGTTCAAGTGTCTGGGGAAAAAAATGAGTCATTGAAAAGCTGGAAGATTTCATTTGCTTTTTAGGTGCAAATAGGAGCACTGGCCCATTGAGAAGACCTGGAAAAGTCTATAAAGAGTCTTCTTCAGGCCCAGAAAGATAATTTATATATTTCTTGCTCTCAGGGACTTAGGTAATTTCCTAACCCTAACTTTTTAAATTGCTTCAGGGGAATGATGTTGAAAACTTTGAAAACTTCAAAATAATGCCCTAAAGACTTAATTATAATAACTCCATTACAACATTTGGAATAAGCGATCTAAAGTCTCGAGGATCCTTATAACATTCTCAATAGCTACCATATAGTGCTGGAATCCTTGATGCAAACACGCAACTGGGATAGTTTTGTCCAGATCTTGGTTCATTCTACCAATTCTCCTAATCAGTATTGATTAGGAGAAGGCTACTCATTTACTGAAACTCCTGATTATTAATGAAAATTAAAATTTCCAGACACTTAAAATTATTATTAGATTAGCCATGCTTATAAAGTTATTGGGTGAAAAGAAAAAGAGTTAAATTTTGAGTATCTAAAAAAGTAATGCATTTACCTGTGAAACTCAAAATTCATGAGTGCTTATGTGACTTTACTATAATGACATTTTGAAAGTCAGAAATTTTGAAATGCAACAATGAAAACCTAGAAACCATCAAGTTATTCCATGTTTTTAACTCCTCAACTTAATTTGTAACTCTGTCCTATTCACACTGTATATACCAAGAATTCAAAGAACTCACCTAATGTGATACTTATCACATAGATTAACTGGCATAAAGCTATTCAGTGTACTTTATACAGCAGTGGGAAAATACTAAATATGGGTTTTACAAGTGTTCTCAGTTATCTTCCACTTCTGTAAGTAATTATCTTCTTCCTTTGAAATCCTCACCGAAGCAATAAATATACTTTTGTTTACTACAAAACTACTAAAGCAGGTTAATATATATATATATATATACATACATATAATTTATTTGTATATATATATATATATATATAAACGAATATATATATGAGAGAGGGAGGGCAAGATAGAGAGCAGAGAGGCAAAAAGCACAGCACAAACATGAAAAACATGTCATGTCTTGTTGGGACTGAACCGAATCCCCAAAGAGATATTGAGGTTCAGCAGATTCTCTGGCCGTGTTCAGGGCCAACAACTGCTCCCAACAGATGGACAAAGGAACAAGATACAGGCTCTAGAAAATTTGAGACTTTGATCTGTCTCTACTCACTCCTCACTCCACCTAACTCCACACACACACCATCACCAAGTCAAATCAAGTGTGCCAGAGATATATACTTTACAAAAAGGAGTTAGAAGAGATAAAGGCTCTTTATTCCAAAACAGGGAGGTGAGAGAAACTCCCCCTTACCTCAGCAAAACCACCAGGGGTTTCACCCCCAACTTCCGGGGCTATAGGCCCACCCAGGGCAAGGGTGGAATCTTGGGCCACCCCAAGATTGTTTTTTTCTAACCTTGGCTGGTAAACAATCATTTCAATGTTTTTAGTCATTTTTGTATAGACACAGAAAGAGAGACAGACATTTATCTACACTCAGGATTAAATTTATAGGGTGACCTTTCCTGGGGAGAGAGCACTATATAGTCCAGACTACATTCATCTAACCAGATTGCTTATTTCTAATCCCCACAGGGTCCTATTGATCTATTGCTTATCTTTTGGTCAGAACAGAGTTTGTTCCAATAATTTGCTCTAAGTTTACAATATTGTTCAGGACATTTAGTTTGTCCCATGGTGAAGCCAAGAAAGTTTACTCACGGCTTGCCCTGGGTCCATCCAGACCATCCCATGGTGGAACCCTTCTTTTAGGGTGTAAGGAATTAGAATCAATCTTAGGGCCACTGATGTTTTAAGTTAGGATATATGATGGATGCTCAGAAGTAACTAATTCAGAGTTAATTAGCTCCTATATCACAAATCATAGCCTTAACCGTCTTCCTGTGTCTGTACAAAAAATCCTTTGTACTAGCATAAGCGTATGTAAAGAGCATACAGGAAAGAGAGAAGCAACCTTTCATTTACAATACAAAATCAGTGCTGAGAACAAAGAGTACTCCAAACAAGGTCGGAATAACAACGTCACTGTTTCTTAAATTCATCAAATCTCCTTGATCAAAAGGAACTGCTCCTTATTTATCTTTCAAAATTTTGGTCTACTATTACATGGCTAAATCCTTTTCCATTTGTTCCTTTCTTTTTCCCTTAGGTAACATGGGGACCTGAAAATTATATACTCATCACAAAGTATATAATTTATACTTCAAAAAGTTATAGCTGTACATGATGACAGATGTTAATAAAATTTTTTGTGATATTGCAGAATATGTTCAAATAGTGAATCATTCTATTACATACCTGAAATTAACACAATATTCTGAGTAACATATATCAATTATAAGGTTTTAAAAACCTATATCAATTTTACTGAATGACACACCAAATAAGTAACATTAGAACAATGCTTTAAGCAAATGTTATTTACAGAGGGAAGTAAACAACAGTAAAAGAAAATTACAAATACAGTTATTTTAATACAGTACTCTTGAAGGATGAAACATTTGGATTCTATCAATCGCTTCTTAAAGGAGTTACTCTAGAGCTGCATTAGAAATACAAATAATAACTTCGATTTAATCATCTTCTTATGCATCAGAATTAATGACACCTTCCTGTAGGCATATTCACAAGTAAAAGGGTTTGGCAGCAAGTATCTGTAGCTGTTAAGTGTTCCAATGTCCATTCTTAATCTCAGGGTAAAATATTTTTTCTGAAAATAGCTGTAATTGGGAATAACAATTTTAGAGAAATTAAAAGCAAAGAAATGACTTTTATTCTATTACTTTCCTTTCCTGAAACAACTTCAGTGGTAGATTTCAAACTACTAATGCTTGTTCAGGGTTTAATTAGCCTGTTAGTGAACACCAAAATATATCCAATATGCTTTATTTTTCTCTTTACCTTCCTTCCTTCCTTCCTTCCTTCCTTCCTTCCTTCCTTCCTTCCTTCCTTCCTTCCTTCCTTCCTTCCTTCCTTCCTTCCTTCCTACCTTCCTTCCTTCCTTCCTTCCTTCTTTCCTTCCTTCCTTCCTTCCTTCTTTCCTTCCTTCCTTCCTTCCTTCCTTCCTTCCATCCCTCTCTATCTCTCTCTCTTTCTTTCTCTCTTTTTTTTTGAGATTGAGTTCAAGGCGTTTTAGCTCAAGCCCCAGTACAGTACTTTAAAAAAAATACAATTTAGTTTATGTCTTTTACAATCATGTTGACATTGATGATTTTGGTATATATAATTATCTAATCTCACCATCACCAAAATTCCCACAACCTCCCAATGAAATTCCAATCTTCATAGTACCTAATTGTCGGGGGCCGCAGGGGTCCCCTGACAGTGTCAGGACAGAGGTTCTCTTCTACCTCCGAGGACGCCGGAGAACAGATGAAAACTCATGAGTCCGGTGCAGTTCCAAAAAGGCTTTTAATAGTGCCAAAGCTCTTCCACAGCAATCCAATATAATGAACAAGCTCTAGCTCTGGTCCGAACTTAGACCATAGAAGAGAGCCTAAGTCTCCCACCAAAAGAGAGGATCTCACCCAAGCTGAGTCCTACCCAGAAGAGGAGCAAAAGGCCAAAGAGCAAAAACCAAAAGCCAAAGCCTGCAAGGCTGAGGAGCCAAAGCCGCAAGCTAAAGGCCCAAAAGGCAAAAGTGAAGGGGCCTCAAGGCAGCCCCTTATATACACCAAAGTAATCCAACCGGGAGGGGCATGTCAACAAAGAACTCTAAACAGAGAGTAGTGCCACACCCTATTGCAGGTATAAACAAAGGTTATGCCAAGGTCTAATCCTTTCTACCAAGATTATCTCTTACGTAAAACACTGAGAGAGAGAGAGAGAGAAGAGAGAGAGAGAGAGAGAGCTGATATAAAGTAATACATCTTAATTTCATGAGCTTCATGTAATCTAGATGGTACCCACAAGGTCCTTCTTATTATTATCTGCACCAGGGTGATTCTGAGTATCTTGTTCTTGTGTCTGCTTAAAGCAAACTAGTATGATCCTTCCTATAGGTCTTCCTATAGTCTCAGCGTAGCCAGGGTGGTAGTCTCCTGGTAAATTCTAACTGTCCCACGTTGGGTGCAGTGGGTATAAAGAGGAGCTGTGCCCAATCTAGAAAACATAGAAGTCTTAGTAGATGTATAAGTCAGAAGTTATTCAACCAAGGTAACTTCTGTAACTGCCACACCCTCTAGCTGTGTTTACATAGAAGAGAGGTCTCATTAGAATGAACCTTGACTTAAATAAGATTAAACTGGGTGTGGGCAAAACAACAAAACTCCCAGAATAGCTAAACCTGTCCTCCAACACCTAATGAACAGGAATCCATCTTAACCTATCCAGTAACTTTGTAAAATTGACAGTTTGATTACATCTTGAATTGTATAAGTCATCATTCC
>JAJIBD010028907.1:0-20230 GCA_021461705.1 Cryptotis parvus
GAGTCCCAAACCATTCCATCAAGTCCTGGGAATGAGGTCTATAATTATTACTGGTATCTGGCATGTCAATACAGCACAGGTAGCTTGTCAGGCTCTGCTGTGCAGGTGGGATAATCTTGTAGTCACCTCAAAACTCGGGTATTTATTGATGCATCTTGTGGCCACTTGTGGCTGCATGAGTCTGGCTGTGATCAGTTCCTTCTGCTGGGTGGAGTTCTGACGAGAGGGGGTCAGATGTGGAAAATGGCAGCACTCATGGTATAAGGGTTCCTCTGGCTTCTTGTGAGGCTCTACTGGGGTGGCGGGCCAGGGCTAGAACCAGCCATCTTTCTAGGATGCCTTGTGATCTGCTGGGCACAGGGGAAAGCAAGTAGCAGCTCTTCCCCCGTGTGTATGAGTCTCTGGATTGGCATACCTGGGCCTTATTTGGAAAACCTGCTGCAGAGTGGGTTGGTGATAAGCCGGGCTGTGATCAGCTCTTCTGCTGGGTGGAGATCTGCTGAGAGGGGAGTTGGATGTGGAAAATGGCGGCCCTCATGGTGTGGGGTTCCTCTGGCTTCTTGCGAGGGCTCTGCTGGGGTGGCGGGCCAGGGCTAGAACCTGCCATCACTCTTGGGCGCCTCGTGATCAACATAATAGTAGTAAATTGTTGGGCTCTGAGCTGTTAGCCTTAGGGTCCAGCATTTTCCCACCACAAAACCCAGAAATGGGCCCTGCCCATAAGGATACACCAAAACATCTGTGATAATCCGAGCTAAGATGGGGCAGAATGTGCCTGGTCTTCTGATCTCTAATCATAGGGATATGTAAATCAATGATTGTTATCTGCAAATGTTGCCTTGCAAATGCTAAATCTGTGATTGTCATTTGTTCCTCTGTTACAATGGCCTAGGAGCTTGCAATTACCCTGTGATGTGTGCTTGTACCTCCTCTGCCCAAATATTGTATAAAAGGCTTAAACTGTGTTCAGTAAAGTGAGTGCTGCTATCCAGAGCTCCCAGCTGCATGGGTGTCGTTCATTCATTCTTTTCTTTCCTTCCTCAGCAGTTGCAGTGGCAAGGCAGAGTTTCTCCCAGTCCATCCCTCTCCTTTTTCCTTAGGGATGAATGAAGTCTGGCAAGATCTAGGTCTTCCTCATTTGTGCCAGGGGCTGCTGGCCAGGGACCCCAACAGTAAATTAAATAAAAAAAAAAAACAAATGACTGAAAATATCAATGAAAGAGCTATTTCTTTGAATAACAAAGTTAATGAAACCTCAGAGTCACTAAAAATGTGTGAAAATCAATTTGAGATGTCTGAAGTGAAAAAAGGCATTATCACCAAAAATAGTTCCAAAGTAGAAAAGAACTACTATGCATATATCTGTAAAAAAGCACTAGAGAAACTAAATAATAAACTGGAGAAAGTAAATATATAGAATTGCAGAACATTACAAGATTAAATTATGAATGGTGACTGTAACAGAACAATTACAAATGATCATAAGCAACTGAACCTAAGATCTGTCTACAGAATGAAACTTAGCATGGAAGTGAGATGTAGGGTAGAGAGGGGCAATATGGTGAGGGAAAGCTGAGGGGATAGTGGAGGATAATGTTGAACAGAAACACACATGAGTGAGGGTTATGGTGCTAGAATGTTGTATGCATGAAATTCTAACATTCAAGAGTATTGCAAAATTTTCAAGCAAGGTGACAATCAAAAAACAAAAACAAATAAAATAAAAATGAACTAAAGTTCCTGCCTATATATAGTTTTTCTAATAGAATGAATAATGGCTCATAGACATACTAAAAAGTGCTCAGCCACTTATTTTAAGGAAATGCAAATGACAGTCATGATGATATATAACTGTACCAGTGAGAATGGCCTAGATGAAAAAGGGCCATAAATAATAAATAGGGGTAGTAGGTACATAGAGGAAAAGGAGCTCTCATTCATTGTCAGGGGAAGGTAAATTGATTCAGACTCTGTTGAAAATAGTACAAAATTTATTAAAAAGTGGAAAATAGAACTACTGTATGATAAGCAATTCCATTTTGAGGTATCCAAAGAACACCAAAGCTCTGATTTGAATAAACATGAACATTGATGTCTATTGCAGCACTATTTTTAATAATTAAGATATGAAAATAATCTGCATCAAATTACAAATTAGTGGACAAAGAGAATGTGGTGTGTATACACACACAGACACACATACACAATGGTTTATAATTCAGGCATTACAAACATGAAAATTTCATCTTGTTACAAGAATAGAACTGGAGAGTGTCACATTAGCAAAAAATGTCTGAAGAAGTAAAAATTCTGGTTATTATTTCATTTAGATATTTTATATGGGAAAAATTAAACAGGCATAAGAGATTGTAGAGTGAATCAGGTGCCTGCCTCATGCTCAGCTAACCCAGATTAATCTCCGGCTCTCTAGATGGTCCCGGAGCCGTGCCAGGAGTGATTCCCTGAGCACAGTCAGTTTACAATTAGAAAAGATTAATGTAACAGGTCAAATGAATGAAGTATGTTAAGTTTGTGACTGATAAAATAAATAGCTATGAGGCATTAAAAAAATAAGTGGGATCTTACTTTGGTTCTCCATGTATCACATAGTGATTGTTAGAAAAAAACATGAATGGTAAATTAACAGATTTTACGTTAATAGAGCCTTTATCTGCAGAATAATAGCTATAGTATATATTTTTCTTAAAAATTCAATAAAGTAGGAATATATGAGTACAATTATGTATGTTAAAACAATCAGTTATAAAAAATAGGTTCACAATGTTGAATAAAATGAGATAGTTTTGAATGTTTAAGTGGAATCAGAAAGAGAGCAAAGTCCTTGGTAGAATGGATTTCTTCCATTCCACAGGCTGGACCCTAAGATACAGGTATAGATGAAGATAAATTCATACTTTCATAGATAGGCAGAGACAGAGCTTTCATCCCACTTTTTTCTCTTTGGGTTTCTTGTTTTTATTCCAGCGAAGTCAGGATTGAAACATTTGAGTTACTCACCATGATAGACTTGCTGATTTCTAGATTTCTAAATACACTTAATTAAGCTTTTCCCATGAGTAAGAAATCCATTTTAATGTAAATACTTACATATTTACTTATGGCCTATATTTATATCTCAAAGTTTGAAAAATTTCCAATGTGACGTATTAGTTCCATAAGAAGAATATGACCAACAAAGAGCAATTTCCAGAATCACTGGTTATCACTACAGCACATAGAGGATTTTTAGATCTTATCTAAAGCGTTCCTATATAATATCCTGGTCATGTTTGTGTGTATGCAGGTAAACATTGCATACTTTTGTTAAAACACATTAATAAATAAAAAATTAAATATTAAAATGTTCCCTTAAGAATACAAAATGAAAAAACGTTGCAAAACATTTTTATTCTAAGTAAATAAATCAGACGTATCTATCTCTTCTGTACTTGGTGCAGCATTTGATATATTAGAAAGACAATCCCAAATTTTTGTATAATTATTCACTTGAGTAATATGACAGATATTTGGAGAGGTATGCATCTCATACATCATTTTAATGAATTATGATGTGAATTAGTCTATAATTTATGATAATTTATATTCTTATGAATTCTTAAACACTACTTCTTAGATACTTAGTTTCACATCTCCCTAGGACCAGGACACTTGAAATATACATCTTTAGTTACCTGTGCCTATATTTTTATTTACTACTTACTCTTTGTCAACACAATTCATGCAATATTTATTCATCAAATTTTAAACAATAATTACCATGAATAAGTCTTGGAAAACAGAGTCAAATGAAACATCCCAACATCCACTCCTTAAATATAAATTTGATGCTTCATGCTGTTTCTTTCATTATTGATTAATTGTAATTAAACAAACACTTATTAATGACTATGGCATCATAAGACAATTAGGCAGGAGAGGTCTTTTACCTAATGAGCCTAATGTTTATTGAAGAAAATATGTGTTTAATTTTTTCAAGAATAGTGAATGCTACCCTCCCCTCACCACTACAGCTCTGCCAAGGGCTCAATTTAACTGCTTAATAAATATTCTAGCAGACACCAACATGCAAACAATTTCAGATACCCAGTGCCCAGTCTGAGAACTATGCTGTATTCTTTGGAGTCAGGGGTGGCTAGCTTCAACCCCAACTCCCTTGTCACTTGTCTTCCCTTTGTTCATCAATTTGCTCGAGCAGGCACCACTAGCATCATCTCCAAACGTCCTGTCACATGCTAGTGTAGCCCAACAGCATCTGCTCGCTCCAGGAACATCAAGAGCCTCAAACCATTCCATCGGGTCGTGGGAATGTGGTCTATAATTGTTACTGGTATTTGGCATATCAAATATGACACAGGTAGCTTGCCAGGCTCTGCCGCATGGGTGGGATACTCTTGTAGTCGTCTCTCACCTCTTGTACTTATTGATGAACCACGCAGCTCAACTCCCTACACTTACGGAATTGCCCGCAGCCAATCCCACTTTCCATACACTCTGCCATGTTGAATCTGTGTGGGTTTGGTTTTGCTTTTTTTGGGTCTCACCTGGTGATGATCAGGGGTTATGCCTGGCTCTTCACTCAACAATTACACCTGGAATTGCTCAGAAGACTATATGGGATGCCAGGGATTGAACCCAGATGCATGGCATGCAAGGCAAATGCCCTACTTGCTGTGGTATTGCTCTGGCCCCGCTGTGTCCAATCTTTGGCAGAGATGATAGGTCCTGAAGTCTCTCTGGACCCCTAAAGGAACAATAGCTCAATAAATTCCTAGACAAGGACTTAACCATTAGACCAGATATAACGTGGTTCACATGAATTGATTTTCTAGATGTAGTGATTTTAATATAGCAATTTTTTCATCTAATCAACTTTTATTCTAGAATTGTATTAATAGATCAACAGCTGTGGCTTTTATTCTACATTAAAATAAACTAAAAAAAGAATAATGAGTGCTAATGAAACACAAAGTTTTGTAAGAACTACAGGCTACCCAAGGCTACTCTGGATTTCACAGGCCTGATGAAACATGGAAACAATCAAATGATAGAAACATGAGCATTGTCTAACCAATCCTTAGCCTTAATTTTTAGACATCAGGTTTTACATTCCAGCCTGAGAAAAACATTTGTGCAATTTTGAAGAATGATGGTATCCTAGATGTTTTGCTTGTATAGATTAATAACTTACAGTCACAAGACAAAAAAAGTATCCTGATTTATGTAAAATTATAGAAACTGTGCTACAGTCTGATAATAAAACTCTACAGTTGTCCAAACATATTGGTTCTTGAAATAGCTATAGATCTCCAAACAAATCGTTTCTAATTTTTATGTGGTACATGTAATGACAACTTGAGAACTAACTCCTAAATGAATAATGTCAGAAGATGTATCACTGTTTCTAATTTGTACTCTTCTTTTCATTTGGCAGATAAACATTTTCAATGGAAATAATGAAATCAGTGCACAAAACACTGTTTTTATTTAAAAAGAGAAATAAAAAGCATAATTTTCAAACTAGCAGAATGGCAAACAGAGTGAAAAGTTTGAAAATACTTGGATTCGTTCCAACTAATTTAAAGGTATAGATGTCTAAAATTTAGGAGATTTACTTTAAAGGTTTTATATATGACATTACTAAATGACCAGCTGTCTTAGTTTTCTTTTAATCAGTATCAAGATATGAAACCTTTTACAGTGTCCTCCATCATAAAATGTTCTTCATGATCCCTACTTCTTGAGTGAATTGGTTGTAACAATTTCACAATTTAATAAAATACGGTAGATTTATGTATATGATGCGATTAAAAACTTTGAAACTTATTAAAAAGTATTTTCCCCAAGTTTCAATACTGCCATTTTCCCACATTCACTTATTAAAAAGTAAGAAAAGTAAAGCATAAGAGTATATATTGTTGTATATTTTCAGTTGATTTCAAGTTAGGTGGACACATTTATAAAACCTATTCTCTATAAAACTTATAGCAAGTTCTGTGTACCAGAGAAATTAAATTTTCAGTAGATTGAATTTAATATTTGTGAGTATCTATGTGTGTGTGTGAGAGTGTGTGTGTGCACGCATGTGTGTGTGTTACAGGGAGACATTTGGAGGTTAAAGAGTATATTTGCTGAAACTAAAGATTAATTTTATTGTTATAGAAAAATAATATTAGAACTGTCAGTGTCAGTGAGAAAATTTAGTCTGAAATGGCTTAGTTTGAAAATGAGGCTGAATTGGGCTCCATTGCAGAGCACCAGTATTGAGATCCAGAGGTGCTCCAGGCCCTGGTGATTTGCAGCCTTTGGAGCGGCACTGCTGCCATTTCCTCTGAGGACCAGCCTGTGCCCAACAGAATACTATGGAAAAGTATTCTGAGCACCAACTGTCTGGAGACCCAGGGTGGGGTGTGAGCCCCTAGCCAGGCTCTGCTGGACTGGTGGCTCCAGCCCACCCAGAGTGCCCAAGTGGCGATGGCTGCAAGCCTGGTGCCTGGTCTCTGCTGGGGCCATGGTGACCGTCACTACTGGGGCCCAGTGCAGCATTGTCAGCAGATCAACCTGGACTGGCAAGGCACCAGCAGCAGTAGCATGTCCTTTGGCTTCCTGATAACCCCAAATCGCTGCTGTGCCTCTGATCAGTCTTCAAAAACCCAGGACCACGTCTTCCAAGAGGTTAAACTGCTCAATATTAAGCATGTATGAGCCACATTCACTAACCATCTCCAGCTCAACCATATAAGTTCACTTACTGACTGTGCTTCAGAGGCCCATTAATGAACTTTGAAGGAGATTAGGAGCTACAGTTAAGAATCTCATTCACCAGCCATAATCCAGAGACTCATGTATAAATCTTGAAAGAGATCCACAAATGGCAGAGAAGCTCTGGTCCATTAGGCTGAGTCAACTGGGGAGCCCCTGGAGAGGGCAGGGCGAGCGTCTGGCTCATCCCAACATAACCCTGCAGTCAGAATCCTCCACACTCCACTATAGCTGCCATGTTTAACGCTGGACTCCACTCCTCAGATGAGCTCCACCCAAAATTAATCTGTTGAATAATTAAGTTATGAGGGTTTTGTGAATGAAATCTTCAGGCTTTTGCAGAGTCAGGGATGGTCTACCTCCTCCAGTTGGAGGACACACCCTAATGGGCTGTGGATCCTGCAGCCCAGAGCATTTACATCTGTTAAGAGCCATTTGTATTTTTGCCTAGAAGCCCTTGTGCAGATCACAATAGGAGATTGAGGACAGGATTGAAAAAAGACAGTCTATTTAATAACCTTCAAATGGCAGAATATTCTTACCATGAATTCTATGTTAGCTGGTTGAAGTTTTTTCTCTCTCCTATCTCCCACAGGTCCTCTCCATGGAACTGGATGTATTTGTATTCTGGGATGCCCTTGGTTGTGTTTGGATCTTAGCTCTGCTTCTAGGAGGGAGAAATGCTAAGTTTGCTTTCAGGCAAGCAAGCATAACTCTCAATAATTCTAAAGAGCACACAATATCATAGATATGGTCCTTGAGAAAATTTGGAGAATATTACAGTTTGGGACTTGTGAGAGCTAGCAGTATAATGTTCATGATTCATGTTCATAATATCTTTGTTATGCTTTTCCCCATGAATTAAATCCTGAGTTATATTTCATCTTAAGTATCCTCCCCCATCTCTACAAGTGTCTTGTGCAGGAACCTGAAAGACAGAAATTAGACTCTGGCAAATTAGCATCTGTAAGGCCCAGGCTAGGTGAATGAACCTGGGATCTGCATAAGAAACCTAGTTTTGGTCCCCAGATAGCCCAGCCCAGCCCACTAATGGCTGGATTAGTTGCCCTTGGCAGACTTTGGGGGGCATAAAAGGTGCTGGGAAGAAGAGGTTAGTGTCCATTTTGGTGGGGAGATCCCGGCCTGGGCACATGGTCAGAGGTTTGGCCAGAAGCTAGAGGTACTTTCCCCATCTGGAAGTATTAGCAGCATTTTTCAGCTATTGGTGATAAAGTCTTTGGAACTTTGCTGAACTTGTGAATTCTGTCCATCCACTGCCAGCTTGGAAGTAAAGGGAACCTGCTCCCTCCTTACTGCCAGGGACTCCGAGCCCCCCCCCCCCTCAACACTCCCCCCCATCATCCTGTTCTTCTGGAAGGCCTGGCAGCCACGCTCATGCACCAAACCTACCACCCACTTAAAAATGTAACTCCTACCCTACCATCCATTAAAGATTTTGGAATTCCTGGAGTGCATAGCTGCTATAATGCTTGTGCACTGACTAGTCCACCACATTTAATGGGATGCAAAGCAGAAGGCAATCAATAACGAAAAATATGCACACAATGCCTAGCCTTTAACAATACATCTGTAATTTCTTACACAAGGGTTTAAAGGCCCCATGGTGAGACTGAACAATCTTCACTAACTTTTTTCTAAGAAAATATTTCTGATAACTTGTAGCAAATTTTCTTTAACAAGCAGTATAAAATATGAAATTGAGGGTTTGCTTCAGGGGCTGTCGGGGAGCGCCGCCAGGGTCCCCGACAGTGTCAGGACAGAGGTTGTCTTCTACCTCCGAGGACGCTGGGAGAACAGATGAAAACTCACGAGTCCGGTGCAGTTCCAAAAATGGCTTTTAATAGTACAAAAGCTCTTCCACAGCACTCCAATATAATGAACAAACTTTAGCTCTGGTCCGAACTTAGACCATACAAAAGAGCCTAAGTCTCCCACCAAAGAGAGAGGATCTCACTCAAGCTGAGTCCTACCCAGAAGGAGCAAAAGGCCAAAGAGCAAAAGGCCAAAAGCCAAAAGCCAAAAGCCAAAAGCTGAAGGCTGAGGAACCAAAAGGCAAAAGGTGAAGCGGCCTCAAGTCAGCCCCTTATATACACCAAAGTAATCCAATCGGGAGGGGCATGTCAACAAAGAACTCTAAACAGAGTGTAGTGCCACACCCTATTGTAGGTATAAACAAAGGTTATGCCAAGGACTAAGGAGATTATCTCTTATGTAAAACACTGGGAGAGAGAGAGGGCTGATATAAAGTAATACATCTTAACTTCATGAGCTTCATGTAATCTAGATGGTACCCACAAGGTCCTTCTTATTATTATCTGCACCAGGGTGATTCTGAGTATCTTGTTCTCGTGTACTGAAAGGGTCACTCTCGCCTACTTAGAGCAAACTAGTATGATCCTTCCTATAGTCTTCCTATAGTTTCAGCGTAGCCAGGGTGGTAGTCTCCTGGTAAATTCTAACTGTCCCACGCTGGGTGCAGTGGGTATAAAGAGGAGCTGTGCCCAATCTAGAAAACATAGAAGTCTTAGTAGATGTATATGTCAGAAGTTATTCAATCAAGGTGACTTCTGTAAGTGCCACACCCTCTAGCAGTGTTTACATAGAAGAGAAGTCTCATTAGAATGAACCTTAACTTATGTAGATTAAGCTGGGAGTGAGCAAAACAACAAAACTCCCAGAATAGCTAAAACTGTCCTCCAACAAGGGGCTTAAGGGTGGTTGGGAAAATTGGAAATAATAGTGGTTAGAAGTTACAATGGTTGTGGGATTGGGGTTGAATATTGAATGTCTGTGACAAATTTGTTAAAACATACTAGAAGCCCACTTATAAGGTTCAATAAGTTCAAAAAGTGAAAGATGGCCGATTTGTATGTAGCAGTTAGTAAATATATCATGACCTTAGCAACATCATTAAGAGATATATGTTGTAATAAACAATAAGAAGAAAATTAAATAGTGACTGATAAGGGAGCAAACTTAGGAGGTAGGTGGGAAACTGAACCTTAGTGGTAGTAATTACGCACATTGGTGGTGGGACTGATGTTGGCATATTGAATACTTAAAACAATTGTATTGTGAACAATTTTGTAAATTACGGTGTTAAAATACAGTTAGAAACGTAAAATAGAAAGAAGAAAGAAAATGAGGCTGAGAGTTAGTACCATACTAATGATGAAGTTTAAAAGAAGTATGTTCGAACTAGGAAGTAAATATTCATGTGTATAATTTTTCTTGTTTACTGAGAATTTTCTATATGCCGAAAGCTTTTATGTAACAAAAGTACAAAGGTAACAAAGATGAATGTGCATTTCTGTTCCCAGTCATTTGTCCATATACTAATGATTCTAAACCTTTCTATTTCAAACTTTCATCTTTTTAACAAAAACACTATAAATTCACTAGAGGTAAAATATAAAGCAAAGTATATTAAATTTATTTTGAAAACCTATATGAAATACAACAAAAAGGCAACTCGATATTAAAAAGAAAATGAAAAGTCAATGTGATATTTTGAATAACAAAAGACATTTCAAATGAAGCTTTTCTACATATGACAGCTGGCTTATTGGTTTCATGCTTTTCCTGAGCTCTACTTCCAGAAAACCAAAAAAAGTAAGCTGGGACCTTGTAATTTTTGAAAATTGTCTTTTGTTCCCCCTTTTGAAGTTGTTCTAACACTTATATTCCCCATATCATTAACCTTTCTTCTCACTAGTTCTTTCCCAATTATTCTCCAACCCTCCCCACAACTTTTCATACCAACTCACTTATGTATTTTTTGAACAGGCACTATTTAGTCATGATTTTGACTAGTCAAGAGATCTTTACACATGACATATAATCATGAGTTTTTCTATTATATCTGTGCTAATTTAAAATTTGGAGCAAAACTTTAATGAATATTTGTTTTATATTGACTTTATCTTAGCAGATTTACTTAAGTGAGACCAAAAGAATTTAGTTAGACTATAATAGTTTAATAAACATCCAGACTCCATAGTTCCTCAGAGCACCATCCAAGAGGAAACCTGATCTTCCCCTTTAAGTTTCATCAGTAAATGCTCAATTGAGAGCCTTCTACTGAGACTATACCACCTACACGGCAAAGCGTGGCAAGCTACCCATGTTTTATTTATTTGTTATGCCAAAAACTAGTAACAATTATGGACCTCACTTCCATGACCTGAAGAATGGATTGAGGCTCTTCCTGTCACTGGAGCAAGCAGATGCCCTTGGGTTACACTTGCTTGTGACAGAACTTATGGAGATGTTACTAGTGCCCACTGGAGCAAATCGATGAACAATGGGAAGGCAATGACAGTGATACAGTGATACAAGAAAAGAGTAAAAAGAAGAATCACTCTTCCGGGAAAGAAGTGGTTTGCCAGACCAGTATACATATTTGCTATGGAAAGACTTACTTAACACTATGTGGAATAAACATTTTCATTATTGAACTTAAAAGTAGCCATAAGAACAAATATTTGTTTTTAATTTCTCACAAAATATGAATGCAATAAATATATGTAACACAAAGAGTCAAGAATTGCTTCAGAATTTTCTCACAGCAATCGTTGAGGGTAAATTACATATATATGTGTGTGTGTATCATTTGATCACTTGAATCCTGTTATTTATCAATTTGCTCGAGCGGGTGCCAGTAACATTTCCATTGGACCCTATCACGTGCCAATGTAGCCCAATGACATCTGGTTGATTCAGGAATATGAAGAGCATCAAACCATTCATTCAGGGTCTTGACAAGGAGATCTGACCATCTTGTAGGTGGGCATCCACATGATCTTTTGACATCCCATGGGATCCAGTCAGTAACAACTCTAGTCCAGCGGTCATCTCCCAATCGCATTACATGTCCAGTCCATCTGATTTTCGATGCCTTGGCAAACGAAACAGCGTCCCTGATTCTGGAATAGTAATGGAGGTCAGAACTCCGGATTCCTTCTCTCACTTGAGTGAGATATCACTTGGAGTGATATTCCAAGCATAGCTCTTTCGATTCCTCTCTGGGAGACCCGAATAGCATTCTCATCCTGCTTTTGTAGAGCCCAGGTCTCTGAGGCATATGTTAATGTAGAGAGAATGGTGGAGTCAAAGAGATGTGCCCAGAGCCGGAGGTTCTTTTTTCCTTTTAGCTATTTCTTCAATGCCCTTGAAGGCATTCCATGCCACTCTTCTCCTGCACAGATCAAGTTTTAGATCTTTCATCATGTTGACTTCTAGACCTAGGTACACATAACTGTTGCATTCAGAGATGTTTATTCCATTGAGAGTGAATGGGGCCTCTGGAACTAGTTCATTTTTCATAAACATAGTTTTCTCTAGATTCAGCTGTAGACCTATCTTTCCACATTCTCGGTTGAAGTCAGCCAGCATTTGTGCCGCTTGGCTAATGTTTGGTGTTATTAGAATGATGTCATCAGCGAAGCAGAGGTGGTGTAGTTGCCGACCATCTATCTTCACCTCCCATTCCTTCCAATTCTAATTGTTGCATGATGTTCTTGAGGGTGGCGCTGAAGAGTTTTGGTGAAATGGTATCACACTGTCGAGCCCCTCTATACACACACACACACTCTATATATACTATATAGAGAGTGTATATATATAGTATTGTTTTGGAAAATGAGATTTAATTTATAGGTTATATTCCCTCAGACTATTAATCAAGCAGAAGTATAAGAAAGACTTGGAGACACATGTAATCTCAAATAATATGCTTCCCACACACTACAAAACAACTATAGTTCCCAACTAAAGGAAAACAAAACCAAAATATAGGAAAATGGGAGAATCTCAAAAGAGAAGATTCAATTCCAAAGGATGTTATAATATTGCATGCAGCAAGGACCATGACTACTATTCTGACTACTATCCATTAGCACAGATGGGACTAGGAATATCTCAATGCTTTTGCCAATATGTAGAGCCATAGAAAAACTCACAACCACACCAACCTTTCTTACAAAGGATCATATAAATACAAAGTCAATTAAATTAATAATTGCACAAAAATAATAATAAAAGGATCACACTGAAATTACTTATTCCCTTTTTATAAACTCATCTTCATTAAAAAATTCACATTTCTACAAATTATAATTCAGAATAAAATATTAATATTCAGTAAAACTTACCCTCTGTATGATGTGTGTTCATCTATGCCTAAACTGTCCCTTAATTAAGCATATATAAGCTGATAACAATGCTTTCCAAAGGAGGGAGAAATAGATACCTAAAGGAAAATAATTTAAGATAATTACTTTTCACTCAGCACTATTTCTTTTGAATTTGTATAAAGAATATGAATCATCTAGACAAATTATAGAAATTGAAATGTGGTGATAAAATATGTTCCCTATTTTTGGTGACTTTGGTCATATTAAATGACTCATAGAGGTATTCAGAAACTCACAAGTTCTACATAAAATGCCACATAATTGTGTAATTCTAGACCCAGCCTAACCTAATGTGAGTAAGCCTGAAATTTTATCAGAGCTAGAATAAGCATATGGGAAATGAATAAGGGAAAGGAGGCTTACACATATCTAAGAGCAATAAAGGTCCAAAGAAAGGAATAACATAATTAATTTAAATGGAAACAAAAAGAAAGTTGATACTAAAATTAGGTGTACATTTAAAATACTTAAATCATTGAATAATATCATATTCTTAATTTTGTAAAATGTGCATGAAATTTGGGTGGGACAGATTGATTTTTCATAAGTAAATATGAGCTCTGTTAATAAATTTTTATTTTTGGTTAATTTTATTGAGTCACCATGCCATAATGTTAGAAGACTGTTCATGATTTGATTTCAGTTAAATAATGTTCAAACATCTATCCCTCCACTGGTACACATTTCCCAATATCAATGTGTTTCTTTCCCCTCCTGCTGTCCCCCACTGTCCATCCCCCACAGTGTCTGTATGGTAGGCACTTTCTTTCTTTCTCCATCTCTCTCTCTCTCCCATTGGGTATTATGGTCTGCAGTAAAGATACTGAGAGGTTACTATGTTTGTACCATATAGTGTAGAGAGTAGTTTCCAACTAAATGGAAACAAACCAGAATATAGGAAAATGGGAGAACCTCAAAAAGAAGATATTCGATTCAAAAGGGTGATATGATTTTCAATTTGAAAGGGTGATGTGATATTCAATTCAAAAAGGGTGATATGATCCCACAGGATATAAAAGATCATGTGGCTGCCCACCTACAAGATGGTCAGACTTCTTTGTCAAGATCCTGAACAAACGGTTTGAGGCTCTTTGTATTCCTGAAGCAACCAGATGCCATTGGGTTACACTGGCACGTGCCACACTCGAGAACATCATGCGACAATTAGAATGGGAAGGAATGGGATTGAAGATAGACGATCGGTAACTACACCACCTCTGCTTTGCTGATGATATTGTTCTAATAAAACCAAGCATTAGCCAAGAGGCAAAAATGCTGGCTGACTTCGACTGAGTATGTGGAAGTATAGGTCTACAGTTGGATCTCAGCAAAACTATGTTCATAAAAATGAACTAGTTCCAGAGGCCCCATTTACTCTCAATGGAACAAACATCTCTTAATGCAGCAGTTATGTGTACCTAGGTCGAGAAGTCAACATGATGAACAACCTAAAATCTGAGCTGCGCAGTAGGAATAGAGTGGCATGGAATGCCTTCAAAAGCATCAAAAGAAATAGCATCAAAGAAATAGCTAAAAAAGACAAAGAATTTCTGGCTACAGGCACATCTCTTCAACTCCACCGTTCTTCCTGGGCCCTACAAAAAGCAGGATGAGAATGCTATTCAGGCTCCCAAAAGAGGAATTGAAAGAGCTATGCTTGGAATATCACACCTCACTCAAATGACAGAAGGAATCCGGAGTTCCCACCACCATCGCTATTCCAGAATCAGGGACGCTGTCTCGTTTGCCAAGGCATCAAAAATCAGATGGGCTGCGATTTGGAGACGACCCGCTGGACTAGAGCCGTTACCGACTGGATCCCACAGGATGTCAAAGGACCACGTGGCCGCCCACCTACAAGATGGTCAGACTTCTTTGTCAAGACCCTGAAGGAACGGTTTGAGTCTCTTCATATTCCTGAATCAATCAGATGCCATTGGGCTACATTGGCACGGATAGGGTCCAATGGAAATGTTATTGGCGCCTGCTTGAGCAAATCGATGAATAACAGGATTCAAGTGATCAAGTGATTTTTCAAAATTTATTATTATTATTATTATTATTATTATTAATATTGCTTTTTGGATCATGCCCAGAGATGTTCAGGGGTTACTCCTGGCTCCAAAGTGAGGAGTTACATTTGGCAGTGCATGGGGGAGAATATGGGATGCTGGGGTCAGCCACATGCAAAGCAAACCTTCTCCCCACTCTACTATAGCTCTGGTCCTATATTTGTTATTGTTATTTATTTAGGTAGTTCTTCTTTTGTATTTAGAAAAGATAGAATAAATGCTTTCAGCTGTGATAGTGGAAAGTACCCGAGAAAGAATCCATAAATTAAATTTTACTAGATATATTTCCTATCTGAAAAGTAAGACATAATATCTTGGAAAGTTATTCCCTGTATTTCCTCTTTTGAGATGTGCGCTAAACCAGAGGCCCGAAACTTATTTGCTTGAATGCAGGGACTGTTGTTGGTGTTCGTGCACTTACCTTGCATGTGTGACTTGCTGGAATCAATCTCTGCCACCACCAAATAAAAACAGACAAAAAGTGCAAACTTATTTGGCCTGCTGACCTTTTCTTTATAAACAAAATTACTCAGAGCATTCCTGGCAGAAGTACACCCTTAATCAAAGCCAGGCTGCTATTCCCACTAGATCCTTCCAGGAGCAACTACCTCCCATGCCCACCCACTCCTGGGGCAAATATTTTCTTTGGGGAAACAGCACTCTACAATGAGAGGTGGCAGAGTAAGTATCCATGAGGATGTCACTGTTACTTACCTGATCTAGAATTTGTATTCTCTTTCTAAAGGTAATACAATTAATGATACATAATAAATACCACTATAGGTATTGTATTACCTTACATATAAATTAAGATTCTGTCTTTACGTTTTTTAGAGGTGGCAATAGTCCACCAGTGTCTATGAATTATTCAAACTGTGGCTGGATTCCAGAATGCTCTTAAGTCTCTTTGTTTCACTGGGACTCTTGCTAGGCTGCAACTTCTTCCTTATAGTTCAGGAAAAAAAAGAAAATAAAGTAAAGGAATAAAAAATGTTTTAAAATTTTGTCAGGAGCAATAACACAGTGGGTAGGGTGTTTACCTTGCATATACCGACACGGGTTCAATCCCAGCATCCCTTATGGTCCCCAGAGAACTGCCAGGAGTAATTCCTGAGTGCAGAGTCAGGAGTAACCCCTGAGCATTGCCAGGTGTGACTCAAAAAGTAAAAAGTAAATAAATAAAACTTACCATTTCTCCTTTATTCATGCTAATTCCCTCATATGCAAACCTACTTCTTAGAAGTGATATTTACATCTCACTATATATGCATGCATATAGCACAGAATACATGTAGTAAACATATATATACAGTATAGTATTTATGTATATTATATAATGGCAAACTATTTCTTCTAGATCTTGTATACCTTTACCATTTGAAGAATTGTTTTCTATCACTCAGAATACTCCTAAGTACTCATTTTCCTGTGCATTTGTAACCATGAGAAACAAATTCATTTTTGTTAAGGTTAGCTTGGTCATTGGATTATAGGCAACTCTTATTTTTAAACATTTTAATGGTAATAGATTATATGGTAGTGAACTTTGAAAATATAAGATATCAGTATAGTGTTCTCTTCATTTAAACTATGTTACTGCCCTAGTCATAAAATTCAACAGCAAACTCCAATGCTGAATTTTCATAATCTATGTGTATATAATATGTTAAGACTTTTAAGACACAGATACACCCAGCAGAGCAGAAACCAGCTTTCCCCGTTGAACACCATGCATTCTATGAACAACGAGAGCAACTTCCAACCCGAGTCCACTATCCCAATGGAGCCTTGGAAGAGCCCAGAAAAAACCCCACACCTTGCTGGCAGCTATCTTCACCATCCACACTCCGCAGCTCGTAAGATCTCCACTCAATAGATTAATCCAGTCTCCAGACCAGCTTGTCAGAAACCCAGCATACAAGGACCCACCCTGCAGAGACCCGCCCTTCAGGAGGAGAGTATTTCAAGCCCAGGAATGCTTGAGCCACAGACACAGATACACCCAGCAGAGCAGAAACCAGCTTTCCCCGATGCACCACGGCTGCTGTGCAGCCGCACAATTTACCTCCAAATTACTGTGAATATTCTACTCACCCCTCTGAGAGAGCCCCACAAAGTAATGAGAGTATAGCGCCGCACAGCAGAGCCTGGCAAGCTGTCTGATGTGTGTTCGATATGTCAAAACCAGTAACAAAAATGTTTATTTTCCTGACCCAAAAGAGCCTTTAATACGGCAACAGTAAGAAAGGAGTACAAGAAGTACCTGATAAAATTTCACGTCATCCTAGGCTGCCAAAATGAAGAAGGACTAAAATGACTGTCTGTACTTTAAAGGCACGCACTCTGGCATCGGAAGCATATATTGAGGATCTGATGGTCTAAGTGCAAAAAGAACAAGTACAACATTATTGGTCTGACTGAGACAAGGAGGCGCCAGAAGCATCATGCTGTATTTGACACCAGAGAAGAATTGTTCCTTGGAACATGTGACAAAAAGAGGCTTGGGTGGCGTTGGTGTCCTTGTCAACATGAACATGGCCATCAACATTGATTCATTTGAATCCCTAACAAACCAGATAGGACGATTACATTTGAAGAGATGTGGCCCACTGCCAGCAATTTCTATCTTCATTGTCTACGCACCAACATCCACATACAAAGGAGATGAAATTGAGAAATTCTACATGGAATTGGAGGACTTCTATAAAAAGATCACACCTTCTACAAGATCATAGTCGGTGATTTTAATGCCAAGATAGGATCAAGAAGATCGGCTGAAGAACTACACATCGGGACCCATGGCCTAGAAATGGAATGAACAGGGTTGAGAGACTATCTGAGTTCATTATGTCCACCAAGATCATTCAGGGGAACTCACAGTTCCAGAAGGCTGAAGCGAAACGTTGGACATGGGAATCTCCCTGGTGGACAGTTCCACAAATGAAATTGACCATATCATCTTCAATCCACGGTTTTGTCTGACTGATGTTGCTGTCGTCCCCCAAATTCCAAACAGGATCGAACAACCATCTCCTTCGTGCAAAATTCTACTTCTGCAATGGGGAGAAAAGGTTGCAAAGTTTAAGAAGAGAACTCCCAGAACGACCACCAACTGGGAACTCTTTGGCATCATTGCAGCAACATGGGAAGATACCACCATTGACGACATCGATGAAGAATACAACCAACTGGTTCAGCACCTCCATGATTGTGCAAAGAATGCTGAGAGAGATAAAGACACAGAAGGATGCCTGTCTTCAGAAACTCTCCAGCTCATTCGGCAACGTGGAAGGCGCAATCCTCAGGAAACCAAATGCTAACATCAAAGCTTGCTAAATGGTGCAGAGAAGCAATAAAAAGCAGACCTCAAAGACAGAAGAGCAGAAATACTGGAAGATGCAGCAGAAGCCTGGAAAAGCATTCGCACCACCCGCCTGTCCTTCGCCAACTATAAGACCAAGATGACTGCCCTCCGACGCCCTGATGGATCTATCACATCTTCCAGAAAGGCAATGGAGAGATTATCCATGACTTCTTCTCAAATCTCTTTGATAGCCACATCCACCTGCCCACATACAAAATTCCAAGGATGGAATCTGTCATTCCCAAACTTCTCCCTTCTGAAATCCGACATACCATCTCGCCGGTAAAGAAGGGAACAGCACCAGGCCCAGATAAAGTCAGACCTGAACACCTGAAGAATCTACCGTCGGTACTCATCAATACACTAGCTCGGCTCTTCACACGCTAGCTGTCCGAATGCAAGGTACCCTCCCAATGGAAAACCAGCAGGAGAGTACTACTGTTTAAGAAGGGAGACATTCACGACATCGGGCAACTATCACCCCATCTGCCTGTTGTCCGTCATCTACAAGAATTTTACATGAGTCATCCTGAACAGGATTGGCAGAAAACTAGATGAAGGAGAAACACATGACCAAGGTGGCTTCCGAAAGGATTCAGCACAATTGACCATATCCACACAGTAACCAAGCTCATTGAGGTTTGTAGTGAGTACAAGATGCCGCTCTGTCTCACGTTCATTGACTTAAAGAAAGCCTTTGATTCTGTGGAGACTGAAACAGTCATCAAAGCCCTAGGCAAACAGGGTGTTCAAACCCAATACATCAAGATCCTTCATGAGCTGTATGACGGATTCACCACCAGGATCTCACCATTCTACAAAGAAGTGATCATTGATGTCAAAAGAGGGGTTCAACAGCGTGATACCAATTCACCAAAACTCTTCAGCGCCACCCTCGAGATCATCATGCGATAATTAGAATGGGAAGGAATGGGAGTGAAGATAGATGGTCGGCAACTACACCACCTCAGTCTAGCTGATGACATCGCTCTAATAACACCAAACATTAGACAAGCGGCACAAATGCTGGCTGACTTCGACCGAGAATGTGGAAAGATAGGTCTACAGTTGAATCTAAAGAAAACTATTTTTATGAAAAATGAACTAGTTCGAGAAGCCCCATTCACGCTCAATGGAACAAACATCTCTGAATGCAGCAGTTATGTGTACCTAGGTCGAGAAGTCGACATGATGAACTACCTAAAACTTGAGCTGCACAGGAGGAAAAGAGCTGCATGGAATGCCTTCAAAGGCATCGAAGAAATAGCTAAAAGGACAAAGAACCTCCGGCTCCGGGCACATCTTTGACTCCACCATTCTCCCTGCATTAACATATGCCTCAGAGAACTGGGCCCTATGAAAGCAGGAAGAGAATGCTATTCGGGTCTCCCAGAGAGGAATTGATAGAGCTATGCTTTGGAATATCACGCCTCACTCAAGTGAGAGAAGAAATCAGGAGTTCTGACCTCCGTCGCTAATCCAGAATCAGGGACGCTGTTTCTTTTGCCAAAGCATCGAAAATCAGATGGGCTGGACATGTAATGAGATTTGGAGACAACCACTGGACTAGAGCCGTTACCGACTGGATCCCACGGGATGTCAAAAGATCACGGGCCACCCACCTACAAGATTTTCAGACTTCCTTTTCAAGACTCTGAAGGAATGCTTTGAGGCTCTTCATATTCCTGAATCAACCAGATGCCATTGGGCCACATTGGCACGTGATAGGGTCCAATGGAAATGTTATTGCGCCCGCTAGAGCAAATCGATGAATTTTGGGATTCAAGTGATCAAGTGAT
>JAJIBD010028908.1:0-26532 GCA_021461705.1 Cryptotis parvus
GGGACCATATGGGATGCACAGAATCGAACCTGGGTCGGCTGCGTGCAAGGCAAACACCCTACCCACTGAACTATCACTCCGGCCCTCTGTTGGAAAAGGTTTAAAAAATCCTGATGAGTTAGGGAAAGTTGTGGGGGATACTTTAATGCTCGTAAAGGGTATAAATTATAACAGAATTGAAAAAAGGGGACCAAAAAATAAGAGGGCAAAATATTAAAGCATGGTATTGTTTTATAAATAGAAAGGCAGGGAAAAGCCTATAAGGTTTTTAATTATCAAATATGAGTAGTGGGACAGAGTGACAGCACAGTGGGGAGGGCGTTTGCCTTGCAAGCTGTCAACCCCGGTTTGATCCCTGGCATCCTGTATCGTTCCCTGAGCACAGCCAGGAGTAATTCCTGAATGCAGAGCCAGGAGTAACCCCTGAACATTGCCGGGCATGACCCCCCAAAAACAAAAACAAATATGAGTAGTAAGTATATATTATCAAATGTAAGTGATTTATATAATAACTATATTTTTCTACCTATATAATTAAATGGCTAGCCATTACCGACTAGATCCCACGGGATATCAAAAGATCACGTGGCCACCCACCTACAAGATGGTCAGACTTCCTTGTAAAGGCCCTGAAGGAACAGTTTGAGGCTCTTCATATTCCTGAATCAACCAGACACCATTGGGCTACATTGGCACGTGATAGGGTCCAATGGAAATGTTACTGATGCCCGCTCGAGCAAATCGATGAATAACGGGATTCAAGTGATCAAGTGAAGTGATCAATTAAATATCAAAGCAACTAACAAGGAGGAAACACTCATAAAACTCAGAATGAGCTCAGAGCAGTGTAGAAATGAATTACATGTCCTGTAAACTACTGACTAGTTTTTGAGCAGTCACTTCCCTTCTCTGAATTAAATATTCTCAGCTCCTCATTTTAAAAATCAAATGTTGGGCCAGAGTGACAACACAGGGGAGGGCATTTGCCTTGCACGTGGCCCACCCGGTTCGATCCCTGGTATCCCATATGGTCCTCTGAGTACTGCCAGGAGTAATTCCTGAGTTCAGAGTCAGAAGGAACCTCTGAGCATTGACAGGTGTGACCCCCAAAAAATCAAATGTTCACATAAGTTTTATTATGCTCTAAAGTAGCTTCCTATCATAGCTATCTGTTCTTTTTTTTTAATTTTTCATTTTTTTTTATTTTATTACAACACTTTTAGACATACAATTGCAAGATGCTCATGCTCGAGTTTTGGTTCTACAGTGTTCTAACACCCATCCCTCTACCCGAACCCATCTCCCATCACCACCTCCCTCCCCCTCCCACACTAACTACTTGGCAGATTCTGTATATCTTTTCTCTCCTCTCTATCTCTCCCTCCCACCTACCTTTCCTACACATTGTAGTACATTAAAGGACGTAACTGTTTCCACTAGTTTGATGGACTGTGTGGCCGCAAACGGCCGAGTGACTTAAGGGCCTCATGGTCAGCATCTGGATAGCAAAAATGGCAGCTAATGTGGTGGGTGAGTCTCATCCAGCTGCTTCCGGGACCCCCAGAGGTGATGGGCCAATACCCAAACCCATCTGTCCTCCTGGGGGCCCCATGGTCAGCTGAGCCAGGGGAGAGCCGAGTTCCAGTTCCCCCAGCTGCGTCTGAGGCTCTGCATCATAGCTATCTGTTCCTATAACTCAGAGTTCAATATCTATTCTTTTCATTCCATGCTAAATGCTCACCTTAAAACCCCTGCATTTTACACAGTGCCTGGCACAAAATCAAGGAAATGAGAGAAGGATGAATAATAGAATCAATAAGTTGATGATTATATAATGAGGTGGTAAACCAGAGAGACCTCTAGGGTGTGCTTAGATTCAAAAGTATTAAGGACATTCCTTCCTGCTGAATTCTATAGGTTGGATTTAATTAGATTAAAACATTTATGGCTCGTCTAATTTGAATGCAGTCTTATGCTTGGTCTGTAGAGACATAAGGGGTAGCCAAGGATAGATGGGAATTAGGGCTTGTCCCTGACCTTCAAATAAATGGGTCTGGCTAGGAAAGAAGTGCCTTAAACAACTAGGACAAAAATACATAACTCCAATAAAAACAATTACTTCACCACTGTGATAGCCCAATAAAGTGAGTGATCTGAGTAACAGAAATAGGGATGAGTCATAATGGTGAGTTTATAATCATACAGAGAAATAAACTGATACCTCACCATATAAGTGATACCTGATAAAAACAACCTATTATCCTTCCATATCCTAGTAGTGAAGAAAAAAGAAACCCTTCAGTCAAAAATTGGATTCCATACTCCAGAGATCAGAGGATCCTGACACGATTACAAGAGAGAGAAAAACAAAATCAGCTTAATACATAATGTCAGGTTTTGTCAAATCAATCCTACTGTAGACTTCTTTAAAGGCATACAGAATAAGAACCTATCCAAAAAAAATTAATGCTATTCTAGGGAGAATAAAGAGGTTGTTGAATTTTAAATATGTAAACAGTAAATATAATAGAATATAAAGACAACTTATAAATGCAATGAAACTCTCACATTCCAAACTCCTGTTATATATCTTCCAATGCAGGCAAAGAATAAAAGAGAACATAACATGCTAATATAAATATAATAGAATATAAAGACAACTTCTAAATGCTATAAAACTTTCACATACCAATCTCCTGTTATATATCTTCCAATGCAGGCGAAGAATATAAGAGAACATACATGCTTTAGAGAACATACTGCATTTAGAGTAAGAGAACATACTGCATTTAGAGTCTTCATTGTTTAATTGATGTGTGTGTGGGGGGGGAAGTAATTTAGAGAAAAATATCCAAACAAATGTCAAAGATTCTCAGTCCCAAAATGTGGCCTCTTTTGGTGGTGGTAGTGGTAGTGGTGGTGGTGGTAGTGGTGGGATGTGTCTGAAGTGGAGGGAAGGGAGACTTGAGGCCATACCCTGAAGTACTCAGACCCTTACTCTTGAATGGCTGGAGCAACAGTACTATGGGTAGGACACTTGTCTTGCACTCAGCTGACACAAGTTTAACCTCCGGCACTCCATATGGTCCACTGAGCACTACCAGGAGTAATTACTAAGTGCAGAACCAGGAGGAACTCCTGAGCATTTCCAGGTATGTCGCCAAAAACCAAAAATAAATGATTATTTTAAAACACACTTAAATGTGAGCCTTCCGTCATCAGTGCTCATAGATAGGAAGGGGGATTCAGGCTTCAACTTCCTACACATGAGATCTCTGCATTCAAGAAAATTACACTAGCTAACTTTGCATCTGGAAAGCAAAATTTAAACTCTTCCTGAAAAGAGAGATCTGGGAAGATGAAATTATGTCAGATCCTTCTATAACATGAATATTCCCTTTCCATACATTTCCCTCAAAATCCTAATATAAAAAGAGACATCATTAGACAACTGATGAGGATCTAATCAGCAATATTTAGACAACAGTAAAATAATACTGAAGAATCCAAGAAGCTGTATTTATTTCTTCCACAAATTAACTCATTAACCAAAAAAAAGAGGAAATAGTTTATTCAATGAGAATGGCATGTCTGAGATTTTAATCCATGTTAATAACTAAGCCAATAGTTCAAACTAGAGAAATCAATGAACACTTAAGCTCATATCATCTTAAATAGAAAAAAAATCTAGTGTTTTGTGCATGAAAACAATGGAAAATAAGCCAGAAAGCACAGCAGAAAAAGCACTTGCTTGCCTTCCACACAGTCAACCCAGTTTCAATCCCTGAGGTAAGTTCAGAGACAGGAGCAAGCCCTAAGCACTGCTGAGTCAGGCCACAAAGCCAAATAAGAATAAATGAGTGAATGAATGAATGAATGAATGAATGAATGAATGAATGAATATATTTTCCAATGGAGGAAAAAAAGAGAAAACTAAGAAGTAGCAGCAGTTAGATTTAAGAAACCAAGATGTATAGGCCTCATATAGGTTTAAATCATTGAGCAAGAGTCAGAAAAACACATTTTAAAAAGAATAAACCAAAGAAACACTTTTTTTAAACAAATGAACAAAAGCCCCTCAGTCAAGACTCAGAAGAGCACTGCCAAAAGAGCATCACCTTCGTTGAGAACACCAGCAGGTTTATTCATGCAAGCATGATATAATTAAGAATCAATGCGGGGCAGAGTCTGCTTGAATAAACTCTCTAAGAGTTTGTGCAAACAATCCTATTTTTAATATCATATTTTATTTTATTATATGGTGTTTGTAATAAAAAGTCTGTTGTTTAGGTCATAAAAGAAACTTTCAAAGAGGTATACTTTAAGATGACAGCTATAATCATAGCAATTGATTTTCATAATAAGCCTCACTTTACAGGAGAGAAAGCAAACACAGAATGTGGATCTGCACTCAAGTTGTATAGAGTGGCTCTGACGCTACTGTCAATTTCTGATGTGGGAAAAAAATACTACCATACCATGAGGACACATGAACCTAATTTTCATAATGACAGAAAGGAAAGTGTATCTGAAGTGCTTACTGATAGTATTAGGAGCTAGCAGGTTTTTATCAAAAAAAGAAGGGATTAGAGAGCTATGAAAGTATCGGGTGGAGGAACTTTAATTCAGAACAGTTATGCAATGCAGATATTTCTCATCAGCAAGCAGCTATAAGATTTCTACATAGCTCTGTGCTGAACAGAATACAAGCATAAAAGTTCCTTAAGTACCATGTTTACAAGCACCTTATGATATACGCACCATGATTTCCACCCTACATTAAGGCAAAAAAAATTTTTTTTTGCCTTGAACTAAAAATTGAAAATCTGGTAAGGGTACACTTCTAAACTCAGAGACAGGATGGAAATGCAGATCTATCTGGTCACTAGGTCCAAGATGGGTCAATGATGTCAAACCAAATGGTCACTTTAATGGAAAATGGGCATTCTAGGGGAGGGGAAGAAGAGAAAGGGACTAATGAGAATAATAAGTCTGTGTAAGGAACAGAAAGGCAAAAAGGTGGAGTACAGTGGGCAATCTCTGTGTCCTATTGGATAGGACAAGAATGTGTCCTGGTCTTGCAGCCACCGAGAACCAGGGAACTATATAGAAATAAGGGAAAGATAATGGAGATAAGAAGACTAAAAATGCTAAAGAGGTAACAAGGGCTTGGAAAGAAGGAAAAGGTGGAAGGGCAACTGAAAACCGAAAATAAACTTGAACACTGAACAAAGGAGATTTGAGTCTCTTCAAAGTAAAAACATTAATTTCTAAGGTGTGAGTCATAAATAATATCCTAACATTTGCTGCTTGACAAATATTTTACTAATGTCAATAATTCAACTTTTCTGAAATGATCGATTAAGTGTTCTTTCCAATACAAACAACTTTCCTGGGTCCGGCTTTTAATTGCTCAGGGAAACACATGCCTGTCTGTGCCTTCTTCCTTATCTATGGAGCCCCCCTCTATGGAGATGAGTACTTCAAGTCTGAGGATGTCTTCCACAGCTCATGCGAGGAATGCAGCCTACCAGGGCCCCAGGTCACAGTCCTGCCCTCTAACACCTGCATCCATCACCCTTGGGCCTGCCTCGCTCTACCCACAGAACCTCACAGAGGTCTGTGACAGGACAAAATTCCAGGTTTCAGAATTCAGCTAACTCAGAATATCTATATCCTGGAGTAAACACATGTCTTTACTATTCCTACGTGGAGAATTCTCTAAGAACATATTGTTTTCTTATTAAAAACCATAAACACAAAGTTTATTTATCTTTTGAAATAGTATAACTTCCTTAAGCTTAAAATAGATTTTAATCTGGCGCCATGTGGTTAACTCTGTACAAATATTCTAGTCCAGAAAATATGAAAATATATTAAACTAATAGGATACAATTCTGTATTTTCTTCTTGCCATCTTTTCAGTCCTGTATCAGAGATAGGGATCTTCACAGAATCAGAAAAATGGAACAAATGATTCGTCTCTGCTCTTTTCACCCCAGTAGCCAGCAGCTAGTGAGAAAGCTGATCGTGATCACCCTTCAATAATAGACTACATTCTTTCTCCAGTCAGCACTTGCAGAAGCTCTGCTGAACTACCCTGCTGTCCCATTCAACAAAAGAAACATCTCTATAAGGAAATATTGATTCTCTGAATGTGGCACCAATAACCAGCTCCTTGAGAAGTGTGAGGATTAATGAGTGCAGTAAAATAATGGGCTGTTTGTGATGCTACAGATCCCCCAGTCACAGCTGTGCAAGTCCAGTGCCAGGATCTCTACACTTACTTACCCTGACAGATCATAAATAAGGCAACACAAGATGATACCTTGTAAAGTCACACCAAATGAAATCCTAACTCTCCTGTATCAAGGAGAAGTGAACAGAAACACATTAAAACCTTTTTAACTTCGACAATGTTAACTGCGACAATTTTGCTTTGCTGTAACTGAAATTCTATAAAGCAAACTGTTGAACAACACTTGTTAAAGATGTCAAAATGTCTTTTAATACTTAGTCACCTAGACATTTTTCCTGTGAGATAAATGGATGGTTAACTTAGTCACCTAGGCATTTTTCCTGTGAGATAAATGGATGGCTGAGACAGTCTTATTTGACAGATAAAAAAAATAAGATAGCCATTTGAAAAAAAATAACTCCTTTTACAATCATCTAGCCCAATAATTCTCTCTCCATTCTGCACTAGGACACAGCCAGTCTTCAAAAGAATGAGTTCAGACTTTTTCACATTTTCACTGAATGTGTAGACCCTAAAATCTTCCAATTTACACATAACCCACAAACACTGTTTAGGTTGGTTCCATAAGAACCTGGATCCAGAGACTAGAAAGAGCTCAGGTTCTATCAGTCTATCTTATGCTGCTCTGTTGTAGAGAAACTGGCAAGCTCATGGTTCTGACTGAACCAACCAGCCCTTAAAGGACAAAAAGAGTTCAGAAGAGGAGGGAGATTGCTTGGTATAAGAGTTTTTTTATTCAGTAGGGATGACATTTATAACAGAAACATATATTTTCTCTTTGTCCAGAGCATGTGTTAGTTTGTGGGAACAAGGAGAAGTAGGAAAAGAGGACATGAAAGGTCAAATGGAAACACTATGCCATGTTAACAATCAAGCCGAATAAAACCCTACCAATCACTTAGTGCAGATAAGCTGGAATCTGCCTCTTCACGAGCTACATTTCTATATTCATGAGGAGATCTGCCCAGACTACGGCTCTGTCTCAGCCTAAAAGGATAAGTCTTCTTACATGAGTCACGTGTCTGACATCCTTACTAACTAAGCCTTCCATTTCTTACTGTAACTTGAATGTGTTTCTGTCCTTGTGCTCAAAGATGGTCCCAGAGCAAGATGTCTGAAAGCATTCCTTTTCTTTTACTAACCCTAAACAATTTCCGAACCCCCAACAGATAGCCTAGACATAACCTCATACATTTAGAGGTTACTTTGCCTATATTTGGAATCACAAAGAAAGAAAAAAGAAATGACTTGCAAAGCGCTTCTCTTGTTTCAACTGCCTTTAAATTGCTCTTGATTTTGCTTTTTTTTACATCACTGTCACATGTGAACAGCAATAATTTACTTTCAAGTAAATGTATAAATGATTTTGTAGCAGTGAGACAGTAATGAAAACCATAATCCTAGATACAGCCTTCATGGTCTCTCCATTCTCCCTTACCTAACACCCTCTCTCCCCATATCTGGGTTCATTACAAGGGTCAGGCCAAGTAGTTTTGCATTGGCATAACCTGATCCTGTTGATCTCTGTAGAAGAAACTTGGCTCCCAAAGCAGGACAAACACTGGGGGAACAGACAAACTGTATCAGAAGTTGAAGAGCCTCAGAATCCTCGCACCTTTCCTTCTTCATTTTATTCCTCCTACCACAAAGTGCGTATCTTTCTAGAAGTTAGTGATTCACAATCACAGGTATTGGAAATGGAGTGGAAGGGATAGTGTTAACACAATGACTTGGCTAGAGGAATATGGGTATTCAGTCACTAAGTGCCCTAAAATGGAAGGGAAAGTTCCATAAATGACTAATCATTCTATCAAAAAGTGCCTTCCTTAAAAGTCATGGGGCCTATCTAACATCAGGGGCAGATAAAAAGAAAAAAGGTGACCTGAAAAGAAGAGAGTAAGGGGCTGGAGCAATAGTGCAGCTGAGTAAACACTTACCTTGCATGTGGCCAACCCAGGTTCAATCCTCAGCACCCTTGTGGTCTCCCAAGCACCACCAAGAGTCATTCCTGAGTGCAGAACCAGGAGTATACCCTGAGAACCACCAGACATGGCCCAACACACCCCTCAAAACAGACACCCATGAGAAGTAAAGCAGTGAACTAATATTAGTCCACAATGACTCCCTACCTCTCATCTCCAGCAAAATACTCAAAGAGAATCCTAATTCTCATATTCTCTACCAGGCAAAACCATCTCAGTTCAGTTAGATTTAATTATATCTTTTGAAAATTCTGTCTTTCCCTTGACATCTTTTAATTCCTATTATATTAATTATGATTATTTTCTAATGAATTAATATTGGTAACAGAAAATACCAAAGGAGAAAATTTTCCATGTTGCTGAAAGGCTTGCTTATTAAATTTGTTTGGTTAATGTCTACTGGAAAGGTTCTAGAGACTAATTCTAATTCATCAGGAAAGAACTCCTCTAAGGTTATCTTTGTCATGTTAATATAGTCTTATGTTAATATAGTCTTATGAAACCATTTTTTTAACCCTGCTGAAACTCGGAAAGGTGAAAATTCTCTTGCCATCTCTCTTGATTCCTGGACACCTGCCTCCTTCACCCAGAAGGTCAAAGCGTGGAGAAATGAATTAAAAAGAACAGCTCAGCAGCCCTGGACACCAGGTCAATGTTTTTGTTTAGCTGGTTTGGTTTTTGGATTTAGCTCAAAGCTAGTGATGTTTAAGGATTTGTGCTCTATGTTCAAGGATCACTCACGACAGGGCTCAAAGGAATATATATATATGATATATGATATATATGTCAGTATTGTAGTAGGAGTTCTATAGACATGACTTGGAAGTTATATTAAATTGCTAAGATAAACAATTGTGTCCCCACAAAAAATAATGGCTGGCACATTAAGTCAACAAAAAGGGAAATTACTGGTCCTCTGATATCTCTAGCATTACCTTTCTCTGGTTTCATAAACAATAGTTTAAAAATGATTCCCTCTACAATTTGATCCCTGTATAGCAGTAACATGAAAATTATACCTAGCATGTAGTATATATTTTAATTCTTCAAACAGAAATGAGTTTGAGAGAGATACACAGAGAGAAAGAAGGAATCATAAAATAAAATGGGAAAAGCTAGCAAATTTTGGCTGTCTTTTAACAAGAACTCAAATACTAAACCTAGTAAATACTGGGTCCTTTACTTAGAAACCTTCAAGCTCTAAACCATAGTCTGTGTGGGCTACTCACCTGAACTCTTCAATTAGTTGCACTGCAGATGCCTTTCTCTGCATCATTCTCTAAACATATTCATCACTGAATATGTAATAATATTCATCATGAATAGTAATGATGTATGCTTATGGGAATCTCCAGAGAGCTACAGTCTTTAATTGTCTTTTTGCTCAGTAAACAGTACTCTTACTGAGCCATGCGAGGCACTTAATGGACATCAGACTTCCAGGTGCCCTTGCTGTATCCTGGATAATTATTTAGCACATAGCATTGATCTGAGGCTTAAAATAATCCCTCACCCAGTATTGAGTGCTTATTTACTTTAAATATACATTTTTATTGATGGGGTTCTGTGAATTACAATACTGTTAATTTATTAATGACGGTTTCCCATGCACATAATTCCAAACCACACCCCTCACCAGTGAACACACCTCCCACCCCCAAGAATCCTAACACTTTCCCCTCTGAAACACCACCACCACGTCCACGCCCAGGTCAGCTCCATGGACCAGTTCTCCTGTTGGTTGCTTTTGGCCCTTTGTTGCCCTTATTGTGCATCTTTAAGCCCACACCTGAGACTATCATTCTGTACTATCTTTCATTCTTCGTCTCAGTGTTTTTAAACCTCCTCCTCCTCTTTCCTAGTCATCCACAACTCTGTTATATTTGCATTAATTATAATTTCCTCTTTAAGGAGTCTGATTTTAGTTTAAACTGCAGAAGCTGGCAAGATCAGAAAAGATGCAATTTCCTTTCTATTTCTCCTTTATTGGATCCATCTAGATTTTATGAAGGTCATAACAATTGTCATCATGGCCTCAGAAATCTTTAGAAAAAAATGAAAACTTAAAGCCAACTTTGTTTATAATGGTCCCATTGGCACTAGAAATAGGTGAAGAATGACGGGACATGTGACTTTCACAGTGACCCTGAATAAAATAAAATGGAATAGGCAGGACCATAGGCTCCGTTACTGTTATTGCCTACCACATTAGGAATCATCAATGCTCTACCAAACTGTTTTCTCCCTGAAAAAAAAAAGATTAACAAAGGAAAAGTTAAGGTAAGTAAAATGAAGGAGAAGAAAAGTGATTCAAGAAGGAGGAAACTGGATAGGGGAATAAGAGTGAACAGAATTAACAGTATAATAAAATTAAAAAGAAAAGGCAAACACGGCTGGTACAGCCTTTCTGGAAAACAATATGGACATTCCCTCCAAAGACTAGAAATTGAGCTCCCCTTTGACCCAGCCATACCACTCCTGGGAATCTACTCTGGGAAACCAAAAATACGCAGCGGAAACACCATCCCTACTTTTTATGTTCATAGCAGCATTATTCACAATAGCCAGAATCTGGAAGCAACCAGAGTGCCTGAGAATCGATGACTGGATAAAGAAGCTTTGGTACATCTACACAATGGAATACTATGCAGCTGTTAGGAAAAATGAAGTTATAAAATTTGCCTATAAATGGATGGACATGGAGAAGATTATGTTGAGTGAAATTAGCCAGAAGGAGAGAGACAGATACAGAATGACTGCATTTATCTGCATAACATAAATATATATGTACATATTATGATACCAATATCCAAGGTCAAGTGAAACATATATCAGGAGGTCTTGTCAAAGGTGGAAATTATCACAAACGTGTGGGAGTCAGAGGCTAGGTAAGACAGAAAATGGAACAGTGTGCTAACAATTGTTGAGGGTACTAATGCTAACCTAGAACTGAGCATTAAATAGAGGCAAAAAGATACACATGACAACCCTTTAATGTATGTTCTGTAAACCATAGTCTGGAGGGGAAGGAAAAGAGAAAGAGAGAGAAATGGAAAGAAATAAAGAACCTGCCATGGGGAGGGCTGGAGGAGGGGGAGGGAACCGGGACGTTGGTGGTGGGAGATGGGCACTGGAGGCGGCATGGGTGCTGGAACACTGTATGACCAAAACCCAAATATGAACTTTTTAATTGTATATCTTTGTAATTGTAAAAATAAAAAAATTTTAAAAAAAAAAAAAATTAAAAAATTTAAAAAAGGCAAACAGGTCTTGTTCCCTTCCTCCAGCACATCTCCGGAAAGTCCAATATCTCCTAGATAAGTCACTCTCCATACAAACTGACTTAAACTTTTCATGTTGAAATATTTCTCAGTACAAATTCCATCAGATTTCTCATAATATAACTGTTTGTTTGTATGGATCCTTAGTTGAACCAAATACAACTGTAGAAATATCATTATACTAACTCCAAGAAACTGGTAGACAAGATCATCTATAACTTAGTAAAACCAGAAAAACAACGATAGAATTCTTTTGCCCTACCCTGGAGGAAAGGATTGAGAGTCTTCCAATACACTGTCCACATGACCCATTAGCTCTGCTGTCTTCACTACTCACTCTGGAAGACCACTGCCAGCAAATCAACTTCCAAAGATAAATATGAATGAATCCAGGCTGGAGAGGTAACAAAACGGGTAAAACACTTGTCTTGCCATGCAGTTGATCCGAGTTCAATCCCCGACTTCCCATATGGTCCCCTGAGCATCACCAGGAGTTATTCCTAGGTACAGAGCTATGAGTAACCCCTGAAAATAGCCAGGTAAGTCCTCTAAACAAACAAAAATGAAGCATTAGGTCAAAGGATCCATACTTCAAACCCTACACTACCACTCAAGTGAATTTTTTAGAGCAAACACTAAGTGCAACACATATAGACCTAAACAAACATAATGGACCAAATTCAATAAAGGCTTATGTCTGATTCCTGTATACATATAGGATAAATCATGAATAGAAAAGTGGCCTGGCCTGAACAGTCAGGGCCAATGGAGTTGCCCTCCTGGTACAGTGATCTCAGAACCCAAGGTGACAAAAGTACTGCCATCTTTAAGACAAGTTCAGGCTTCCCACAGAGATTATTCCCATTCCAGTCACTTAGCAGAAAACAGTCCAGAGGAACATACACGGCCGTTTCCTATTGTGTTTGTTTCCTTTAGGTGGATCAGAATACTTTCCATTTGCTCTTACATTCTATTGGCTAGAACCAAGTCACAGAGCCACAACTAAGCCCCCTGGGCTACAGGACAGCCAGAAGTTAGTTTCAGTTATAAAAGGCAGATTCCAGTCAAACTGAGACAGGTTTAGAGTTCTGAGTAAAACATTAGCACAGAAACCACAAACATTTAAATACAGATGTAAAGAATTATTATGTGCTAGTTTTGATTTAAATGAATTTCCAAACTGTTTGGCACTTCTTAGAATGTTTAAACATTCAAATTTCACAGTTACAGTAAGTAGAACTAGTAAAACTTTAAGTGATCAACCACTGTTGGCGAACAGGTTTAGCTAGTTTGGGAGCTTTGTTGTTTTGCCCACTCCCAGCTTAATCTAGTTAAGCCAAGGTTCATTCTAATGAGACCTCTCTATGCAAACACTGCTAGAGGGTGTGGCAGTTACAGAAGTCACCTTGATTGAATAACTTCTGACTTATACATCTACTAAGACTTCTATGTTTTCTAGATTGGGCACAGCTCCTCTTTATACCCACTGCACCCAGCGTGGGACAGTTAGAATCTTACCAGGAGAGTATCACCCTGGCTACGTTGAGACTATAGGAAGACTATAGGAAGGATCATACTAGTTTGCTCTAAGCAGGCGAGTGTGACCCTTTCAGTACACAAGAACAAGATACTCAGAATCACCCTGGTGCAGATAATAATAAGAAGGACCTTGTGGGTACCATCTAGATTACATGAAGCTCCATGAAGTTAAGATGTATTACTTTATACCAGCCCCCCTCTCTCTCCAGTGTTTTACATAAGAGATAATCTCAGAAGAAGAGATTAGTCCTTGGTGTAACCTTTGTTTATACCTGCAATAGGGAGTGGCACTACACTCTGTTTAGGTTCTTTGTTGACATGACCCTCCAGGTTGGATTACTTTTTTTTTTAATTTTTTTATTATACCACCGTGAAACATACAATTACAAAGGTGTTCATAATTGGTTCTTGGCAATACAGTATTCCAGCACCCATCCCTCCACCAGTGCCCCATTTCCACCACCAATGTACCCCTCCCCCTCCCGTCCCCCAGGCCGCCTTAATAGCAGGTACCCCAGTTTCCCTCTCTTTCTCTCTCTATCTCTCTCTCTGTCTCTGCATCTCTCTCCCTCTTATTTTACACATTGTGGCTAGCCCTGCAGATATTTAGAGCTTATCACTTAAGTCTCTTTGTGTATATTCAGTGGTGAGTTTTAATCTGCCATTACCATTTCCCATATTTATTAAAACACTGGTATTTATTTATATCCTATTAATGAATGCAGTCATTCTATATCTGTCCTTTTCCTTCTGACTAATTTCACTCAGCATGATAGACTCCATGTCCATCCATTTGCAGGTAACTTTCATAATTTCATCCTTTCTGACAGCCGCATAGTATTCCATAGTGTAGATGAACCACAGTTTCTTTAGCCAGTCCTCTGTTCTCGGGCATTTAGGTTGTTTCCAGATTCTAGCTATAGTGAATAGCGCAGAGATGAATAAAGAAGTACAGATAGTGTTTCTGCTATGTGTTTTCAGGTTGGATTACTTTGATGTATATAAGGGGACTGACTTGAGGCCCCTTCACCTTTTGGCTTTGGCCTTTTAGCTTTTGGCTTTTGGCTCCTGCGGCTTGTGGCTTTTTGCTCTTTGGCCTTTTGCTCCTTCTTCTGGGTAGAACTCAGCCTCGGGTGAGATCCCTCCTCTCTTTAGTGGGAGATTTAGGCTTTTTTGTATGGTCTAAGTTCGACCAGAGCTAGAGTTTGTTCATTATATTGGAGTGGTGTGTAAGAGCTTTTGTACTATTAAAAGCCTTTTGGAACTGCACCGGACTCGTGAATTTTCATCTGTTCTTCTGGCATCCTCGGAGGTAGAAAAGAACTTCTGTCCTGACACTGTCGGGGACCCCAACGGCACTCCCCAACAAACCATTATCTGTTTTTCCACACAAGGAAATAAATTTGGAAGTCAATGATACCAAACCCCCCAAATCTCAAATTCAATGTTGTCTTCGGATTAGAATACAGAAGTTGATTTGTTTTCTGTTATAAACTTAAGCCTACCACCATGTAGGCAGTGTGGTTAGGTCAGAGAAGGAACCACTATGACAATGAGGGAAGTGATCACTCTGGACAAGAGCTAGGTGCTGAAAAGAGGTAAAGTGATATGCATGAAGCCTTTTCAGAAGCAGTACTGCAAGTCACAGTGACGAAAAAGAAAAATGAAAAGTGCCTGCCATAGAAGCAGGCTGGGGGGCAGGAGGGGGAAAGTAGGTATGTGTGAAGGGAAGTGGACACGGTGAAGGGATGGGTGCTCAAACGCTGCATGACTGAACTCAATCATGAACAATTTTGTAACTTTTTTATTTCATGGTGATTTGATATATTTTTAAAAATAAAAGATTGTTTAAAAAGAGAACTTAGGGTTGAAAATAGTGAAAGGAAACAGCAATTAACTTGACCAAGTAGTAGAGGAAAGTTTCTGTGGCAAATTCTAGGAGCAAATAAAGGAACCTCAATGTTTTAAGTCCTTGGCATGTCAATAAATTTACATTTCTAAAATCATGGAAATCCTTTACTTATTGTGAAACATGAAATGCAGGGACTCAGATCTGAAAGATAATAAAAAGACTTCAAGTCTGAAGTAGTTCTCTGGCAAATCAAATGAGATTGAAGGATACAATCTTTTACTATGCAAGTCATGTCCAACATGAACAGAGGGAATACTTAATGAAACTGAAATCAATATTTGCAATATTCATTAAACACTGCTATTAGTATCTTCATTTGGTCATCACTTTAAGCTTGGGGAGCACAACCAATGGTGCTCGAGGTTTATCCTGGTTAGTGCTCAAGAATTACTCCTGGTGTGGACTGGGGACCAGGTGGGATGCCCAGGATCAAAACTAGATTAGGTATGTACATAGCAACTGCCCCACCTGTTGTACTACTGCTCCAGCCCAGCTGTTCTTAGACAGCCCAGTCTAAGAACTGTAGATTTAATTTTGAAATCTAATTACCAAATTTCCATGACTGTATGTATAACTAAAGTATTTCCCCATTTTGTAATGCCTTAGAACCTAGAGTCTAGAATGTTTATCCTATTTTTTGTCTCCTGACCCCTTTCTCAATCTGAAATAAGTATAAGATAATACATAATTACAAAGGCAGTTAATTATAAGGAATGTATGTGGGGACTCTTCTATCCACACAGCCCTAAGAGCGTCTATGAAGGTAATTTAAGATCATTTGTGAGAGAGCAGCTCTTCTAGAATGTTCAAGGTTTGTTCTTACAGGAAACAGCTTGCAGAAAAGTTTCACAAACCCATATATTGATAGTAAAGAATTCTGCTCAAGATCAGTGAAGGATGGAAAGAATGAGCTTCATAGAGAAGTGCAATCTTGAACTTCTGTCCAAAATCATGGTGTGGCTCTTAAGTCCTACCTTATGAAATTATTCAGAAGGGTCTTGGCTTCAACTCTGTAGTCAAAGCATTTGTGCATTCTGATAGCAGGTAGAAAAAGGCAGCACAAAAAACATATGAAAAAAAATGCTCATCATCACTAATTATCAGAGAGATGCAAATCAAAACAACAATGAGATATCACTTTACACCACTGGCACATATTCAAAAGAGCAAGAACAACAAGTGCTGGCGTGGATGTGGGGGAAAAGGGGACACTCATCCATTGTTGGTGGGAATGCCGATTGGTACAGCCTTTCTGGAAAACAATATGGACATTCCTCCAAAGACTAGAAATTGAACTCCCATTTGACCCAGCCATACCACTCCTGGGAATCTACTCTGGGAAACCAAAAATACGCAGCAGAAACACCATGCCTACTTTAATGTTCATAGCAGCATTATTCACAATAGCCAGAATCTGGAAGCAACCAGAGTGCCTGAGAATCAATGACTGGATAAAGAAGCTTTGGTACATCTACACAATGGAATACTATGCAGCTGTTAGGAAAAAATGAAGTTATAAATTTGCCTATAAATGGATGGACATGGAGAAGATTATGTTGAGTGAAATTAGCCAGAAGGAGAGAGACAGATACAGAATGACTGCATTTATTTGCATAACATAAATATATATGTACATATTATGATACCAATATCCAAGGTCAAGTGAAACATATATCAGGAGGTCTTGTCAAAGGTGGAAATTATCACAAACGTGTGGGAGTCAGAGGCTAGGTAAGACAGAGAAATGGAACAGGGTGCTAAGCAATTGTTGGGGTACTAATGCCAACCTAGAACTGAGCATTAGAGGCAAAAAGATACATGAGACAACCCTTTAATGTATGTTCTGTAATCCATAGTCTGGAAGGGAAAGAGAAAGAGAGAAAGGGAAAGAAATAAAGAACCCGCCATGGAGGAGGGGCTGGGGAGGGGGAGGGAACCGGGGACGTTGGTGGTGGGAGATGGGCACTGGTGGCGGGATGGGTGCTGGAAACCTGTGACCAAAACCCAAATATGAACTTTTTAATTGTATTTCTTTGTAATTGTAAAAAAAAAACTTAAAAAAATAAAATAAAATAACCTTTTAATTAAAAAAAGAAAAAGGCAGCAGTAGAAAAAAAGGAAGAGACTGAGATGAGTCTGACTTAGCAACTCTGAGATGAGACTGAACTTGAGTACTGATTCTCTAGTTTCTCTGCCACTAACTAACCCGGTTGGTCAACTCAGCTCTGAGATGACACTTCCTGGCTATAATAAAATTGAGTTCTACCATTTCTGGAGTTTCTTCAAACTCTGAATCATTAGCATTCTAAGACAATCATTTTTTTAAATTTTTTTTATTTTTACAATTACAAAGATATACAATTAAAAAAGTTCATATTTGGGTTTTGGTCATACAGTGTTCCAGCACCCATCCCGCCACCAGTGCCCATCTCCCACCACCAACGTCCCGGGTTCCCTCCCTCTCCCCAGCCCTGCTCCATGGCAGGTTCTTTATTTCTTTCCGTTTCTCTCTCTTTCTCTTTCCTTCCCTCCAGACTATGGATTACAGAAGATACATTAAAGGGTTGTCATGTGTATCTTTTTGCCTCTATTTAATGCCTCAGTTCTAGATTGGCATTAGTACCCTCGACAATTGTTAGCACCCTGTTCCATTTTCTGTCTAAGACAATCATTTCTCTTGAAAGAAATATGAATGTGATTTTTTGCCATAAACTTATAATATGAAAATACCTTCTAAAGGAGAATTTTTTTTCAGAAGTTTCAAAAAATACCTTAAGAAAATCACTTCAAGAGGCCAGAAAAAAATTAGGTGATTGCTGTGTATCCAGCCAATCCAGGTCCGATCTCCAGCACTCCGCATGGTCCCAAGAGTCCTGCCAGAAGTGATCTCTGTGCACAGAGCCAGGAGTAAGTCCTGGCTCAGGCGGGCAAAGCTCAAACTCTCCTTCAAAAAAAAATTTTTTTTAAGTAAAATTATTTCACTATAAAATTTAGACTTGAAAGGGATTTTAAAATGCATGTACCACTTCATAAATCCTAGTGATCAGGTGAGAAAATAAGTTTAGAAAAGCAGAGATTTATTTGAGGTCACAGAAGTGACACTACGTTATTATTACCATCTAGCACCGGCAGGGTTTCCAATTGGCACTATTAGTAAAAGCCAGCTCATCAGTTCACCTGGAGACAGAAATAAACTCAAATAAGCTGAGCCCTAGGATAAGAAGCAGGTGACTAAGCCGAAGGGTACACAGAAGCAGGTGACTGAGCTGATGATACACAGGAGCAGCTTTTATACCTTGGGCAGTGGTGAAGTTGAGGCAGGTCCCTCCCTCACACTGTCATTCCACTGGTAATAGCTTCTACTTTCCTTAAATACAGTACTTACAAAGTCTCTAAAATAGCAATAAGCAACTAAGAATAGACATTTTATTTAGATATGAGGGAAAGTATTGATGAATCCTGACTGATAAGACAAAACCAAAGGTCATGAACAAAAATCGTAAAAGGACAGAATTACCATGTTTTCAAACAAATCTAAAATAATCTAAACTTACTTATTAGGAATGTTCAGTTATAAAGAAAGAATGATTCAAAATAACTCTGACCTACTTTCTATGGACAATCATGAAATATAGTAACCTTTTACCCAACATTAATTTTTACAAATACCACTATGATCAGATAATGAACTATAGGAATTGATCAGATTTTAAAGTCACTAGTTTGGGCTACGGGATGGCTCAAACAACTGAGGGATGCTTTATTTTAGGGAGTCTCAGGTCCCATCCCTAGTACCTCATGGTTTCCAGAGCACAGCCTGGAGAAAATCCTAAGAGAAAATGGCCCCAAACACTGCTGGATGAAGCCCAAGTCCTCCCAAAAGTCACATGTTCATTTCCATAGCACAGTACAAGTAAATAGATTAGTTTTCTTACAAATAATTAAAAACTGGGGGCCGGAGCGATAGCCCAGTGGGTAGGGTGTTTGCCTTGCAAGCGGGTGGCCTGTGCCGGCCCGGGTTCGATCCCGGCATCCCATATGGTCCCCTGAACACTGCCATGAGTAATTCCTGAGTGCAGAGCCAGGAGAAACCCCTGAGCATTGCCGGGTGTGACCCAAAAAGTAAAAATAAAATAAAATAAAATAAAAAATAATTAAAAACTGTAAAGTTGTTGAGGATTTTAATTCAATCAAGATTCAAAGTTTAAATTCAATTAACCAACAAATGCATTCAAAGTGCTTCTAAGTCTGTGCTGTGATGCAGTCTAGCCTAGGACACACACCAGCAAAGTAATCACACCCTTTCTCCAGTTCCCACAACACACATTAATCCTATCTTATAGTTATGGCTTTCATAGCCTCCCCCAACCCCCAACTAATTCTCTGAGAGCTGACACAGCCTTTCAAAACTCTTCTAGAGACTACACTCTGGTTGCCAGCTCCTTAGTTCACCTCCTCCAGGAATTCTCAGAGACAGCAGTGCCATCTTCTGGTAGAAAAGGCACAACTAGTTTTGTAGAAGTCTGAGGGTGACAGAAGCCAAGGACCTAAAGAATAGCAGCCTATATTTGAGACTTCGCAAAGCCTTTCTTTTCTAGAACACTGTATACGCATAACTGAGACATGGAACCTCCATGTGGGGGTTCTGGAAGCCAAACCAATGAAAGGCAGGGTCTCTGGAAGCCAAATCAAGGGGGAGCTTTGTCTGGAAATAACTCCTTAAGGCACCAAAGGTAAGCATCAGAGCTTCACTAAGTTCAATATTTCCAGGCTCTCCTTTTTCTAGAATGATTTGTACAATATTAATGCACAGAGACAGCATCTGAGTCAGATAATCGAGATATCTCTTATAACACCCATCCTAAAGGGCTCAGACCCCTTTGAACATGAACAATGTGACGCTGATCCTGCTGAAAGGACACTACTGCTTAGGTATGCAGGTCGGACTAATCTCCCTCACTCTCTCCACTCTCCATCCAGTATCTGACCCGGGGGACAGAAATGACAGGAAGGAACTGACTTTGTTATTGCTTTGAAAGCAATACTAGTGGGATTTCATTGAAAAGATATTAAACTCTTGTCCTGTAGGTCACTGAGATGCACTGCTTCCCTTTAGATAAACTAAACCTGCCAGTCTTCCAATATTCCCTTTGTTTTCCTATTATTTCTCAATCTTTCAAAAAATCCTGCCTCCCTTCCACGACTTAAAACATAAACACTGCATGCCCTGTGTATCAATTATATAACAAAAATAACACTTCTCTCTAAATAAAAAATAACTTCAAACTATATCACCTCAAACTATGCCATGTCCTCAAAAATTCCTTCTAGTCCCCCTTTGCATGCCATCTAAAAAACAAATCACTGGCAATTGCTTGAATTACCATTAATTTTCTGATGTTCCCATCTCCATTTTATTTCACTCGGGTCATGTGTTATTTTTCCAATGAGCTTTACATCAACTTTCCTTCATTCACTTCAGAAAACCCGCAAAAAGTTTATGTGCTACAGCTGATCAATGTGGACTCTGATTTTCCCCAACAAATTATTTACTTCTTCAATCTGTCTTAAACTGCCAACCAATTTCAGTTCTTTGCAAGTCTAGACATTCCCCATGCAGGAGGGGTGTCTCCTATGTTTCGAAAATTAACACCAAGAAAGGTAACTCTTTGTGAGTAAAGTGATAACAGATGTCTCCAAAGACTTAAGAGGTTCTTTCTATCTCCTCCCAGAAAAAAGTTTTAAACGGATTTCAGCGGAACTCCAAATAAAGTAAAATCCTCCTGGTGAGTAGGCAATTATCAGAGATACCCAACACACAAATGAGTGGTAATGTAATACACTTTTTTTTGTATCTCATTATAAGAACAGTACATGTTGCAGACCTGAAGAAATGAGAGCAAGATTTGAAGGTACCTTTTATACACTCTCACACGTTCAAGTGCGACTTAAAGGACACAATCCCTTCCAAAGACACACACGTCACGTTTGATACCCAAATGGCCTTAAAAACGAGCACTTTACAAAGAATGAGCGTCGGAGGAGTGTAATCCACACCCGCATTCCCTTCTCCCCACAATCCATTCTACTACCATGCTAAAAATAACTATTCCTTTGGTTAGCCCAAGAAAAACAGCCCCGATTTGTAGAGATTCCAGATCCTCCCGGGTCTCCCCCGCTCTCCCCAAATCCCATCTTCTTTCTCGAGGAAGAATCACACTGTGATAATCTGGTCCGCAGTTCACTGCAGGCATTTTCCTCCTCACCGTCTCCCAGTCAGTGGCTTCTCTGGAGCTGTAATTCCTTATTGTAGCCTCTTGGTAGATCTGCTCCACCAGTTTCCAACTGCTCATTTTTTTTAAATAAAATTTAAAAATACATTTTTTCGCCTCTTAACGAATCTCTGGGTTCGGGGCTGGCTCGCTGCGTGGATGCGGGGCGCCTCTGGGTGCGAGCGGGCGTGCGGGGTCCCCGGGAGCCTCTCCCGCAGCAGCCGGGCTCGGCGGCGGGTCCCGTCCCCACCCCCGCACAGCTGCCCGGAGAATCCGCTGTGCTGGTCGCGGCGGGTTACTCCTATCCCGCCGGCGTGGCCAAAGTGACACGACATCTCTCTGCCCTCGAGTGACAGGTCCCAGGGCGTAAAAGCCATCTTCGAACCGGCCCCCCCCCCCGGACACACCTAAACACCTTCCTGTGGGGAGGGGGCCGATGCCAGTATTCCTCCCGGCGAGAAACAAAGGCGGAGTCACCGCTGCCAGGTGGGCAACTCCCCCTCGGGTGAACGCGTCACCCCGATGAGGAGGCAGGGAAAGGGAAACCGAGGCACCGAGGGGAGGGACTGAGTCCAAGTCAGTCAGCAGCATCCTCCCCGGGAGGAGACCCCAGCGCAGCTGAACCGCATCCCCGTGGGCGTCTAGCCCCTCCACTACCCGCCCAGCTCGTCCGCACCCAGCGGCCGGCCGGCGAGGAAGGCTGCCCGGCGGCGGCGCCTACCTTAGCAGCAGCGCTCCGGCTCCCTCCGACGGCTCTGGAGAAAGCCCCGCCGCTCGCGCACGCGCTCTCTCGCGCACTCGCGCTTCGCGCCCCCTCGCACTCCCTTACGACTGGGCTCCGGCCCACCCCCGCCCTGTCCGTCAGTATCCCCGCCAGCCAATCCGGTCACAGTGGGAACCCGGTCCCGTGACCAGACCAGCCAATCAGCAAGCTGCCCTCCGCAGCACCCATTCCGCGGTCCCTAGAGGTTCGGTTGCTACCGAGCGAGGGAGCGGATGCAAGGTGGGCACAAAAGGGCTGAGTTTGGTTTTCGAAGCTGATTGGCTTCCTATCGATTGATCACTAGATCAATTGATGTCTCAAACTGAAGACGAAAAGGGGCACGTGCGGGTCTCGTTAGGAAAAAGCGGCTTCTGGTCTGGTGAGTCTGGGCTGGGAGCCTGAGTTTCTGCCTTCCTAACGCGTCAGGTGGTGATGATGCCCCAGGGTCGGAGCACCGAGCCCTGACAGGAAGTGATGGCTTGGAACGCATTTCAGTAACTGCCTGGACCCAGAACATGCCCGTGGTTTGGGTACCGGGTTGGAGGGGGGGGTGTGTTCGATTCCTGTGGTCTGCCAGCTTCGAGTTTGGAATATGGAAGAGACTTGTGGAGTGAATGTTTCTTCAGAGAACACTCGACTGAAGCCCTCTGAGGTATTGCACATGCGGTCCAAGCGATACAGTGCTTAGGATACGTGGTTCGGACGTAGCACATATTTAGTCTGTCCTGGAACGACGAGGCAAGCGCAGGGAGAAGCTGATTGGGTCCGAGCATCTCGGACAATCCTGACTAAGAGAAGCGATGAAATAACCTGGCTCAAGAATCTTAAAAACTGTCCCCATTTTTCTGACAGTCCAGACTCGGGTATTTGTGGAGTCCGCTTGCATTGCCATCTCGCAAAATTGACTCCAACCGTGTTTTCATACTGACCTGCGAGACCCTTGGTTGTTCAGCGCAGTTAAGCTCTTATTGCCCATAGTATACCAACCGAGATTCAAAGAAAATCGTAGTACTTACGTGCCAAGTTCTAAAAACAGAATAAACCAAAAATCTTCCACCACCAGCTTCAAGCATTTTTCTCTCACTAGTCCTCAGGCTGATCAAGCTGCCAGTTAAAGATTTCACTCTTGTCAGCTAGTCTGGGTCTCCTCTGGCTTAGCAGCTTCCTAAGTGAAGGCCACTTACAAAATCAGACCTTGTTCATCAGTGTTCCTGTCAGAGACAGCGCACGCAAAATCTAGCGTTTCCGGCAAAACATTGTCTAGCACAACAATAATTCAGGTTATCAAAGGAATAACGAAATATTTAATGAAGGAAACATTTAAAAGCCTAAAATGTTCTCTTTAATTACACCAGTATTTTTTCAAGCCTAGCTTCACTGGTAAAGCAATAAAGAAAATGATTGGGTTCTGGAAAGATAGTATCTCTATACTATTACCTGTCTTTTGTTTGACTCCCTACCTCACAAGTTGTCCACCAAGCACTGCCAGGAGTAATCCCTGAGCACAGAGTAAGGAGTATGCCCTGAGCACTGCAAGTGTGCTCCACACCCCCACTGGAAAAAAAAAAAGCTGAAACTGGTAAACTGGTAACTGGGTTTTTCAAGTTCCACAGGTGGTTTGTTTCCATTCATGCTTGAGAGCACTTGTCTAAGCTGCCAGGTAAAAGGACTCTTTTTTTTTTTTTTTTTTTTTTTGGGTCACATCCAGAGATGCCCAGTGATTACTCTTGGATCTGAACTCAGGAATTACTCCTGGCCGTGCTCGGGAACCATATGGGATGCCGGGAATTGAACCTGGGTCCGCTGCATGCAAGGCAAACACCTTACCCATTGGATTATTGCTCCAGCTCTGGGGCTCATTCTTTAGCAAGGAAAAATCAGCTCTGCACCAAAAATAGCTAATGATATAGACTTTAAAAACAGAGAAACGATTTTTTTTACATAATTTATGAGAATAGATTTTTCAAAAAAAAGAATGCACAAAGGAAACTCATAACTAAGAAATGCCCTAAAGATTATTCAGTGGAACAGTTGAAAATTCAGGTTGAAAACTAGTATAATTTCAGCTGATAAATATTTCAAAAAGGAATCTTTTTACTAATGGTGCCAAACTGACTCTGTAGTAATAATGTCACTTGTTTTATACTCTTCTTTATTAAAGAGAAAACTTATATCTGAGCATTATTGAGTTTCAGGATCCAGGGATGACTCCCTTAACAAAAATGTCTACGTTGCCAGTGAAGATGTGAGTTCAATCCAGCTTCCCCATACTCATCTGTGAACCCAACTGCTCTGCCACTTGAGATCCCCAAATTGTGAAGCCAAATGTGTGCAGTCTTCAGTCATCACAGGACAAAAGGGGAGTAATTTTTTTTAATTAAAAAATACGAAATACAACAACAGATTGTTTCTTTCTTTTTTTTTTTTTTTTTGATCACACCCAGCAGTATTCAGGAGTTACTCCTGTCAGTTCTCAGAGGATCATATGGGATGCTGGGATTGAACCAGGGTCAGTTGCATGCAAGGCAAATGCCCTACCCACTGCACTATCACTCCAGCCCCAGATTCAGTTTCTTTAAAAAAAAAAATTAAAATTAAATAAGGCTATTCTTTTTATATCCCCCCCAAAGAATGCAACAGAATCACCTGGGGGTACTTGTCAAAATCAGATTCCCAGGGACCACAGTAGAACCTTTTTTCCTTTTTCATGTAACTGGGAAAATTATTTTGATTACTATAGTTTTATAGTATAATTTAAAGTTGGGGAAAGAACTCTCTCATCTTCTTTGTTCCCAGGTATTTTTTTAACTATTCTCAGGGTTTTAGTATGCCTTTTAAAATTCAGCAGCATTTTGATCTGTCTTTCAAAACTATCATGGGTATTTTTATAGGGACTGCATTGAATGTGTATAGTACTTTGGGCAGTTTGTCATTTTGAGAATATTAATTCTTCCAATCCATAAATAGGACATGTGTTTTCATTTCATGTCTTAGCAATGATTTATATTTTTCTATGTATGTCTGGACAGTTCTACTGTTCAAGTAGTGAGACATTCACGACATCGGCAACTATCGCCCCATCTGCCTGTTGTCTGTCATCTACAAGCTGTTTACACAAGTCATCCTGAACAGGATTAGCAGAACACTAGATGAAGGACAACCATGTGAGCAAGCTGGCTTCCGGAAAGGATTCAGCACAATCGACCATATCCCACACAGTAACCAAGCTCATTGAGGTTTGTAGGGAGTACAAGGTGCCGCTCTGTCTCACGTTCATTGATTTACAGAAAGCCTTTGATTCTGTGGAGACTGAAGCAGTCATCGAAGCCCTAGCCAAACAGGATGTTCAAACCCAATACATCAAGATCCTTCGTGAGCTGTATTATGGATTCACCACCAGGATCTCACCATTCTACAAAGAAGGGATCATTGATGTCAAAAGAGGGGTTCGACAGGGTGATACCATTTCACCAAAACTCTTCAGCGCCACCCTCGAGAACATCATGAGACAATTAGAATGGGAAGGAATGGGAGTGAAGATAGATGGTCAGCAACTACACCACCTCCGCTTCGCTGATGACATCGTTCTAATAACACCAAACATTAGCCAAGCAGCACAAATGCTGGCTAACTTTGACCGAGAATGTGGAAAGATAGGTCTACAGCTGAATCTGAAGAAAACTATGTTCATGAGAAATGAACTAGTTCCAGAGGCCCCATTCACTCTCAATGGAACAAACATCTCTGAATGCAGCAGTTATGTGTACCTAGGTCGAGAAATCAACATGATGAATGACTTAAAACCTGAGCTGCGCAGGAGGAAGAGAGCGCCATGGAATGCCTTCAAAGGCATCGAAGAAATAGCTAAAAGGACAAAAGAACCTCCGGCTCCGGGCACATCTCTTTGACTCCACCGTTCTCCCTGAATTAACATACCCCCTCAGAAACCTGGGCCCTACGAAAGCAGGATGAGAATGCTATTCGGGTCTCCCAGAGAGGAATCGAAAGAGCTATGCTTGGAATATCACACCTCACTCAAGTGAGAGAAGGAATCCGGAGTTCTGACCTCCGTCGCTATTCCAGAATCAGGGACGCTGTCTCGTTTGCCAAGGCATTGAAAATCAGATGGGCTGGACATGTAATGCGATTTGGAGACAACCGCTGGACTAGAGCCGTTACTGACTGGATCCTAAAGGATGTCAAAGATCACGTGTCCGCCCACCTACAAGATGGTCAGACTTCCTTGTCAAGCCCCTTTGAGACTCTTCATATTCCTGAATCAACCAGATGCCATTGGGCTACATTGGCACGTGATAGGGTCCAATGGAAATGTTACTGGCGCCCGTTCGAAGCAAATAGATGAATAACTTGGGATTTAAGTGATCAAATGATCAAGTGATGTATGTCTATCAACTCTCATGTTAAGCTGATCCTCACGTTGATTTTGAAAATCAACTTGATTTTCTGAGGTACAATCATGAATGGGATTGTTAATTTAATTTGTTTCTCTTGTATTTCATTTTT